>BMAV01027698.1:26225-54419 GCA_019973955.1 Trichonephila inaurata madagascariensis
CCTCTGAAATAAGTAAATTTTTCGCAAATACTGTCAAAGTTCTCTTATTGTGATCCAAAGCCTTCGAAAAAATTTTATGGATAGCAGTGCACAAAGAAGATCGTGTATCAGAAAGACGTATATATATGTCCAGGACAATCAATGCTTTGGGTGAGTGAGACTTTTATATACGCTGGTGGACCCTTAATAGGTTGAAGTCGTATTGTAGCTTTAGCGTCAAAGTATAGTATTATTGAATTCACAATACATTGTTATTGTAAAGAAAGGGGGTGCGATGAAAATTATGATTGAATATTGGGTCGCGAATATTGAAAGTTTGAGAAGCACTACGTCAGAGCAGCGTTTCTCAAACTGTGGGGCGTGATAACTCAACTAGGGGTGCGCGAGCATATTGAAAAGTCGAAAACAAAAGATTTTTTAAAAATTACTAATTTACTGAAAGTAAAAAAACAAAATAGATTCTGACATAATAAGAAATAAAATACACATTTACACTGATATAATACGCTTATAAATGCATCAGTACTGCACAATGTATTTGATAATTAATTTAACAATACTAAGTTAATACCAGGTAATATATAAAAATTTATACAGAAGCTAATATTTATCCTTGATAATCTCTGTATGGTTTATAATTAATCCCTTAACTGCATATAAAAGTTACGCGATTCGCTGCCCAATATCACCGCTTTCCACGTAGTCGTGCGTATGAGATGTATGGGGGGGGAGCGGAAGAATAAATAAGCAAATCCTCTGAAATAAGTACATCCTTTTCAAACACTCTATCAAGTTCCTTTTATTGTATTCCAAAGCCTTCTGAATAATTTTATGGATAGCAGTGGTTGTACTTCGGACAGACGTATATGTACGTCAGAGGGAAACAACACTTTAGCTGAGCGAGACGTTTATATACGCCAGAGGCTCTTAAGAGGTTTAAGTCATATTGTAGATTTAGCATCAAAGTATAGTATTAATGAATTCAATAGATTGTTATTGTATGGAGGGGGGCGCGATGAAAATTATGTTTGAATATTGGGTCGCAAATATTGAAAGTTTGAGAGCAGTGCTTCTCACAAACTTTGCTTATAATTTTATATATAACAAGCCCGTCGGGTCAATTTGTTCTTAACCTAGTATTGCTAAATTAATAATAAAATACATTGTGCAGTACTGACACATTTATATGTATATTATATCAGTGTAAATGTTGTTGTTTTTTTAAATTTTATTATGTCAGAATATATTTTTTTAGTTTACTTTCAATAAATTAATAATATTTTTAAATATTCTTTTGTTTTCAACTTTTCAATATGCTCGCGCCCCCCTCCTAGGGTCATCCCGCCCCCCTAGAGGGGCACGCCCCATAGTTTGAGAAGCGCTGCATTAGAGGATTATCGTGTGAATAAAAACAATACGGTAAACTCCATTAGACAATTCTCAACTGGTAGCATGCATATCTTCAAAGAGCATATTATCCAATAGAAAGAAGCTAAATCCTGTGAAAAAAAGCTTCTTTTTACCATTTATTTTCTCTATAGTTCTTCTCTAATATTATTTACACACACCATTTTCAAATATTTTAAAATAGATAATTTTTAAAAAAAAATTGATAAAAAATCACTGATCTAAAATAATGTTATGGATTTGTACTTAATTTTTCGACAATGACATATCATAAGAATAATATAATCCTATAGTGCATTTCAAAGTTTTAATACATATATATCTGCTGAATAAAAGTGGTTTTTTTTTTTTGTTGTTGTTATAATAGGACCTTTGACCGGATATCTTGGAAATAAATTTGGATTGCGATCTATAACTGTATTTGGATGCATTGCNTTTTTTCTAGTTACTTTAGAAAAGGAATTAATAGGGGACTTTTATTAAAACTAATTATTTAAAGAATTACAAATACACACACAGCCACGTTGGCAACATTTTTGGTGACTTAGCAACCATTTTGGCGATTTGTGTTAAAACTTGAAAAAGTTTTTTTCTCACGTTTTAAAGCATTCAGTTGAACTGAAATTTTATATACACGATTGTTTTAGATGACAATACGATACTTTAATGATAATTAATAAAAATTAATTACCCCTTAATGTTGTGATTCTGTACTATGTATATACATATTTATATTAATTGTAGCCTTTTAATAAAAAGTAGCCAAAATAAAATTTTTCTTTGTTGATCTAAGTAGGAACTGACTTAATTTTTTTTATATTACTTGTTGTGTCCAATTACACATAATTCGTAAGGAAAGAATATAACTTCATTTAAATGACGGTTTTACATTATGATTTCACAATAAAATGTTTTAGCAAAATTTCGATATGGATGAAATATTGTTAATTTTTTCCGGTAATTTGTGATTACTATACACAGCATTTTATAAGAGGATGTGTTTGATATACTAAAAAAGTACTTTTCCACATAATTATAATGTTTTGAATTTGAATATTATCACTATTATAATACAAGAATAATTTTGTTTAACTTTTTTTTTTACATGTATCGTTTAGTTAGAAGTAGAAAAACTGTGATTAAAGTTATATATTTTTTGCCTAAGGATTTTATCTATAAATCTAGTAACTTCTTTTAATGGAGTTATAAATTATTTTTATCACAATAAAGGCAGACATTATTTTAACAATGTTTGATTTTATCTGATTTAACATTAAAACTAACGAATAATCTTTAGGAATGAAAAAGTTGATATTTTGTTAATATAACACAGAAATTGCTTTTTTCAGTTATTATTAAGCTACAAAAAGTATTTTTTTTTTGTGTCTTTTATATATTGCTCAGAATCGTACAGAAATTTAATAAAAAAAAATTTTCTAAGTTATATTTCGAATTTTTTAAAAAATATTTTTGAAGGGATATTTTACATTAATTATTTATTACGTCTTGAGTTTGACACCTTTTTTATCTCACGCATCTAACAATATAATAAATAATCATTTAAAATAAAACATTCATTTACTTAGCAGATGTTTTAATAAAGTAGTTCAGGAACTCTATCGATGACAAAACACACTACTAATTTCACTCAAAATGTTTTTCTTCGCTATATCCAGGAGAATAGCACTGTTCGAGTGGTTTTAAAAATAGTTATCCAAACTTCGCTGATGTTAGCATCTTCTTCGCGCACAGGTACATGGTATCGATAAGAACAGATGCTTTTCACTAGGGACTAGCCTGTAACCAGAGGGTTTAATGAAGAAGATTCCACTGTCTTGGATAAGAAAAAACTCTATATCTATCTTTGGTCTCAAAAATAATTAATTTAATAAATATATAAACAAAAAATATAATTTAATAAATAATGAATTAAATTTTGTATTTCCTTCTCCAACAGAATTTGCATGAATTGTATCTAGAAGTAAGAGTACCATAACTGTATTTAAATGTTTTCTTTCAAAGTAAATGACCTTTTTCTCAATAATACAGCAATGACCAGTGTATCTTCTTAAAAAGACTAAAATTTTGCATAAAATGTTTGTAATAAAAATATATATTTACTGTCGTTATCTAAATAGTTTGCTTCGTTACTCTACTATGCATACATGTATATCGGTGGTCTTCAAACTTTTTCAACTCACGGAACCCCTAGGACTAGAAAGAGTTTTCGTGGAACTCCTCATTCCATACATATACTTCGAAGACTATATCTCAAAATAATACTTAAAGTAGATCAACATGTTATAGGCACTTTATGTAAAGCCAATTTTAAAAAAAGTATTGCATTTATTATTAAAAAATTCTAATCTAATTTTTTAATATAATTTACTCATTAATAATATTAATTTATAATTGAAGTATCAAGTATGCTTAGTAACTGGGATATATGCTAGTATTTTTTACACAAACTGTTGAAGTCTAGGTCTATTGAGATTAAATGCAATCACATTACATATTCTAAATTTAATTTGTTTTTATACTTTGTTTTTGTAGCCCCTTATACGTTGAGAAATATATTTCACTTAAACACAATATTCTGAAGGGCATTAAAATGTTTTTAGCTGTGTGAAGAATCCTGTGCATTTTGCATGGGTTTGCAATCCAAAATTTAAAAGCTGTTCTTGCTTAAACTTAGATTTTAACGTCAACTCTATTGATATGTTTGTTCTTTTTCCTTTATAGTAGGTGTTGTTTTTCACAAAAGGTAAAAAGGTGCATTTTCCATTACAAAACTATTCAGTTTTGAAAGACATTGTATTAACTAACGAGTATAAAATTATCTCGTGAAACCGAGATAGTAAACAATAGAATACTCGCAATCTAGTAGGAAGTATATATATGTAAAGATAAAACGCGTTTTTATATTATTTTATTATATTATAATGAAAGTTTAAAAAGTGTTTCAAAATAAAGTTATTGAATATCCCAGCTCTTCCCGCTGCAGGGTATGTCATACCCACCGTCTAATTTTTTTTCGACACTCCTTCTAAACCTTTTTTGGAAAATGGATAGTTTCTCGTGTAACTGACTTTAAGGTTATATCCTTTGAGGGGCCTTAGCTTGCAGGCGAATTCTAAATATATATTTTGGATACCACTTCTTCGGGTATGTCATACCGTGCGCGTGAATCGCCGTTACAGTTCTGAATGCATGAGCACCTGTTAAATCTTCCTCATGATATGGCATACTGTTGGTTATGATGAAGAAATGTGATATTTAAGTAATTTAATAGATACAGTATTTAATAATAATAAAAAAATATAGAACAGCAGTATTTTCGGATGAAGAAATTCTCTTCGTGGTTATCATGAGGAAGAATCAAATGATGAAGGGTATAAGAGCTAGTATGATTCCTCCACTGAAATCTATCCAGATGTAGAAGAAGGAAACATTGTTGAAAATAAAGGTTTTATATGTAGAGACACAAAAACATTTGGGAAGAACGTAATTTTAAAGAAGACAAACAACTGGTACATATCTTATCCACTTTCAGATGAACTTTTGAAAAAAAAACTATTGCTGGAACAATAAGAGAAAATAAAAAAGAAATTTCAAAATTTGCGAATTTAAAGAATAGAGAAGTTTACTCCCATAGGTTACGTTGTGATATGGTCGTTCTATGCTGATCATATCTTTGATTGTCAGCGTGAATTAGAGGTGTGGGATTCTCGAAATGAATCGGCATTTTAAAATTCTTAATATGACTTTATTAAGAATATAACTTAAATTTCTAATAAATTAGATAAACTTATATTAAGTGAGAATAAACCAAACACATAGCAAATGTTAAACCTGATCGCGTAACTAGATCACTTATCTAAATAATTGTATTATCCGCCTACTTTCAATTCAATATTACAAGTCCTAATATCAAATAATCAGTCCTACCTTAATTCAAGCTAAGGTTCTATCACGGTACGAAGCTCCTGGGCGCGCGTGCAATGGTATGCACCTTGTAGTAATGGCTAGAAATCTTGGTAACTTTATGATAGGCCGTCAATTCACACTCGTATCTCTTCCAAGCTTAACTTTACCCTAAATTGCCATTCTGCTTACTGAAACTTCTGTTCTTTTAAAAGCTATCTTATTTGCATTTCACAATTGCATTTCACTTCTTGGATTTGGGTTGGAAAATATTTGCCATTAATCTTGGCCGTCAAAGAACCCAGAGGTTATGTTACAGAAGAGAGACGCGTGAGCCCGTCACAACGTTTTAAAAAGATACAGATTTAAAAATAAAATTAGATCCAGTGAAAATATCGTCTTCACTTACGACGAGATTAAAGAAGTGTATAAACCATGTACTGAATGCCCTTATAAAAAGAATAGAAAAACTAAATTTATGTGTAAAAAATGTAATAAGCATATTGTATTTCCTACTCTTCTTCCTTTTTAACTTTTGTATACACATTTTATCGTAAAAACAGAATGTAAACACCCTTGGGTATGAAATACCCTGCATGAGAACTTTCGGTCTTTTTTTTCGTGCGAGTGATGACTAGATATAAATAAAATTTTTAGTTTTAATGAATAGGTGACGGGGGGGGGGGGGGATGAGCTTTTGATATTCGTAATTATACAAACTTCATAGAGAACGTGAATCCATTTTGCATACATATATATTTCTTATCTATTTTTTTATTATGACTCGTGGAACCCCTGGGTATGCCTGGTGGAGCTTGAGAGTTCAGTGGAACACTGTTTGAAGAACCCTGTCGTATATTATTCATATACGTAAGGAAAACGGTCATGGTAAAGGAAGACCTTTTGAGAAAGAGTTTGTGACATTTATTTTACTGTCAAAGTTTTCAAGGAATAAAAAAATGTTGAATTCCGAAATTATTCTTTTAATGTATCAGAAATCAGTTTGTTATTGAAAAGTTTCAGAGATCCTTAAGATTTTACAATGTAAGATGCTTATAATCAGCGATAAATTTGTAAGTAAATATCTCTTATCATTTTAATAAAAAAAAATTTGTGAACAAATTATTTTCGGGAAGCATTTGGTCTCAAAAGCGTTTGGTATAGTAAAATCCCGATTTTATTTCAAAAATTCGTTCCGAACAGGATTTAAAAAATATAATTAGAGTTTGTTAACAATTTGGCCAAGTTAGTGGCATAGGGAATAAACACGCATAATTCAAGCTATACGATAATAAAAATACCTTTATACACTTGTTTCCAAAAATTAAGGTACATCCAATCTTTTGGATCTAACTTACAACATGAAAAAAGTAATACCTTTTTTAAAAATTAAAAATAAATTATTAATTAAGAGATGAAATTCGAGAAAACTGTTACTTAAACAATTGTTTGTTGAATTTAGGATGCTTAAACTAACCACGATTTACAACTGTAAAATTATATTCTTTGTTCACTGTCTGGTAAAAAAAAAATATATCTCAGATTTTCATAAAATAAATAAATAAATGGATTTTAATGAAGAATATGTTTGCTCCTACATATGAAACATTGATGGCATTTATTTCCATACTGTTATTTAAGATACCAAACCTAGGAAACAATGCCTATACATAAAATTTTTTTGTTACATTTCTCGGGGGAGAATTTAAAAAAATAACTTGTTTCGGCCGAGGGAATCTCAGGAATGCTCTAACTGATTTAGGTCTGCAGCATGAACTAGCTACTTCATTCGTTCCAAATCTTGATCAAGATATTCATCAAAAAGTCTAGCTCTGTGGGAACTGTCATTATTACAAATTAGTATGAATGCATTACGAATAGCACTAGCACATGGTGTGATAAGTGAAGCAAGTTTTTCGTCCCGATATTCCACAACATAATTATGGTTCTTCAGTATGACCACCCACAGAGATTCCAATCTAAAACATGATTACACCTTCTCAATGAAATGGTCTTTCAAAAGTATTAGTTTGGTAGAATATTTCTCTCTCTCTTTCTGTTTAGGTAACAAGTTCTCCTGCCCCACATAAGCAAGCACATCTGTGTCGTGGATTAAAATGGACATACGCAAAGGGTCCATCGTACATAGAGTCTTTGATTGTGAAAAAAACAGAGCCTTAGCAGCCGATATTGTTATCTCGGTTGCGCCGCAATTACCTAAAATGAGTTATGACCAGTGGCGCCCACAAGGGGAGTGTCCTAGGGTTCCGGACCCCCCCCCCCCCAAAGCCCTTGATTTTTTGACGGATTGATTATAATTCTAAGTACATAGTACGTAAATTTAATTAAATATTTGTTTTTAATGATTAATTTTATTAATTAATACTACTTATGTATTCAATAATTAATTTTTTACTGTTTTTTGTTCCCGAAAATCGACAAAATCAAAAGGAGCATGATATAAGAATAGAGAACTTTCGACCCCTCGCCCCCCTGAAAAATTCTTGTGTGCGCTACTGGCTATGACACAGCAGTGTTCCTTCTCCACTGGACCGAAATTGTTACAAAACTATCTTGAACGGAGGTGATAACCGTGGGTGGTTTAGAATAGGCTTTCTTGATACCGAGTTTTGCGATTCAAATTGGTCTTTGGAACACACTCTATTACTCTGGACACTACTATTAGTGAGATGTCTAGCAGCATTAGATAACGATATGTAACCCTATTACTATCTATCCATTTGCAAGTATATTCTAGACAAAGTAAACATTATCTTAGTAGCTGCAGTTAAAAAAAAATCCTGTTGCATTTTTTTTAAAATTTAGTCTGTTGCATTTATCTTTACCCCTTCATCAGATAACATAAAATAAATGGTCATGTTTGCTAATTTGTCCCAGTATGATAATGGAGGATATTAGCGAAAACTACACTATCTGGCCAAAAGTATCCGGACACCCCTTAAAAAAGTGGTTCTGGCTAGTGACGCAATTTCATACGTAATTGAAAGCTATAAAAGTGTTGGTAGTGGTTTGTCAGATTGTAATACAGCCGTTTTGCGGCCCATATTAACTTACGGAAGTCCTGTGTGGGGATATGCAGCTAATTCTTCTATTAAAATCTTAGATTGTGCTCAAAATTCATTAATTAGATCAATAAGCCATACTTGCATATATACTCGAAATAAAAATATTTATAATTCACTTAAACTTTTAACTTTTAAATCTTATATTCAAAAACTTGCAAAAAATTTCTTCAATAACCTACCTAATATCAATAACGTAAATATAATTAATCTAGAGAACTACGATCCAAATCTCAATAAGAAAAGGCCCAGAAGGATACTTCTGGACTCCTATAATCCTCCTTGATAATAGTTCTCGGTCATTCCCGTGTGGGAATGACCCCCTCAATAGCTAATTGTTTTTTAATTTCTTATTTATTAATTTCCATGCGACCCAATCAGGCTTCCGACTCAATAGTTTAACTCTATCCGACTCCAGTGCAACGAGAAAGAGTGTTTGATCACTGTAACCGAATTCCCAGTTCCATGATTTATTGCTCTCTCTACCACTCCATACTCTCAAGTTAGCCCCGCCTACCTTCCACGTCCAGACACCAATGGGAGCTTACGCAGTCAAGCCAGGCCTCTCAACATCCCAGAGCCCAATACTCCAAGTATGGGACGGAGGGACGCATCGCGTCCCAGCGCCCAATGATGACCAGCAATCTGTCAGATTGTATTTATGCGTTTGTGAGGGGCAATGAGTTAGTCAAAGGAGCTTAGTGAGTTTGATCGTGGCAGTATAGTGGGATGCCACCTTTGTAGGAAATCAGTTCGTGAGATTGCGGACATTCTATAGAAGCCTAAATCCACTGTGAGTGATGTAATTGTGAAGTGGAAACGTCGAAGCAGTGAAACGGCAGAAAAACGAACCGGTAGGCCGAAAATACTTGGTGAACGCAGCCGCAGAACTCTGAAAAGGGTAGTGATACAAAATCGCAAGTCCTCGTTGGTAGAAATTTCTCAGGAGTTCCAAAGTTCATGAGGAATCAGTGTTAGCAGCAGAACTGTCGAGAGTTAAAAAAATTGGGATTCCATGGACGTGCAACCGCTCACAAGCCAAACATCACTCCACAGAATGCGAAGCATCTATTGCAATGGTGTAGAGCTCACCGTTATTGGACTGTGGACATGTGGAAAACTGTTCTTTGGAGTGATGAATCTCGCTTTACAGTCTGGCAGTCGAATGGACGCGTCTGGGTTTGGCGGATGCCCGGCGAACGTTTCTTTAGTGACTGCATTGTGCCGACTGTTAAGTTTGGTGGTGGAAGCATAATGGTGTGGGGGGGTGTTTCTCGTGGTTTGGCCTGGGTCCGTGAGTTCCTGTGATTGGAAACATGAACTCTGAGATATATGTGGACATTCTGGACAATGCTGCACTCCCAACTCTATGGCAATATTTTGGGGAAGGCCCCTTTCTCTTCCAGCAGGATAAATTCTCCATTCACACATCGAGGCTTGCACAGACGTGGTTTGACGAAATGGGTGTTCGAAAACTGGACTGACCTTCTTAGAGCCCCGATCTAAATCCTATAGAAACCTTTGGGACGAATTAGAGCGCAGGTTACGTAGCCAGCCAAATCGACCATCCTCACTGCAAGCACTCACTTCAGATGTGATGGACGCGTGAAAGGCAATTCCTATGGTCACCTATCAAAAATTGGTGGAAAGTCTTCCCAAACGTGTGCAGGCTGTCATCCATGCAAAAGGGGGACCAACATCATATTAAAATGTACCTCAGGACGCTCTAAGTCAATACCACTGGGTGTCTGGATACTTTTGGCCAGATAGTGTATATATATATACTTCAAAATTCATAGCAAAAAACTTTAACAAAAGAACAGAATTACTTAACATTTTATTAAAAAGTAAATTTACTGTTGATGAGTAATTAAGAATTTTACAATAAATTCAATTCTACATCTAAAATGTAAACAGACAACGTAACTAGAGAGAAACATGACTTTGGAACTCTAATCTTCCTACATCGAAAAACCAATCTGGAGTTTAATATAAAGAAATTCAAAAAAACTTTTTCGAGGAACTTTCAGCAAAAAATTTTCAGTACAAATTTTCTAGAATCCATTTTTTAAAATTTTTTGTGAAAAAGGTTAAATAAAGTTGAAATTATTGTAAAATTGACAAAATTATGCGTCATTGATGAAAAAAAATTCACCAAACCTTTTTTTTTTTTTAAAAAAAATGTTTTAAGGACACAAATTTTTTATAAATTAACTATTTAATAAGTTATATAAGTTAAAAAAGTAATTAAATACAATTATAAAGTATTCCTTTAAAAATGGTAAAATTATATTCTAAATTTCTGCGAATTTTATTGATTAAATTATTGAGATAAAGCAAAATTCGTAGTTACATTTGCGGTTATCTTTAATATATCTTTAAGATCGTAAAGATATATTAATCACAAATATAATTTTTCCTCTTTTTTTCTTTGAAATTATAGGAACATTTAAACAATTTTCCCTTATTTTCGTCAGTTGTTATTTTCGTAAATACACCAACATATCACCCTTAAAAACATCTGAACAACAAAATGCAAAAGAGGTGGTTTCTATACGGTGGCAGTCTAGATATTTACAACATAACTGCTCTTTAAATGGAACACTAAATGTTTGTAATTTTGACAGATAACGTTGTTTTAGTTTATATGTCGTTTACTATCGCTTTAAGAGCAAATAGTCCAGATGTTAGACAAAAAACTTTACCGCAATTGCAACAAACCTTGAAACGTTCCACTCTGCGTTCCAGATTCGATTTGAGGACAGTTTGTATCCTAAGTAGATGTACTATTGATTGCGCCAAGCTTTGTTTGTCTTATTTTCCATTTACAAACAAAAGGAGAAACAGTTTTACTAATCACATTCACAAAAAAAAAAAGCCCATCAGAGGTAGTGAGAACAAATTCATTAAGAACAAAACTAACCTTGAGTTTGTTTGTTTCAAAGTTTGTTTCTAAAAGTGTACTCCCAATTATATTGAATGCAGGTAAAAGTTAATTTTAGTATGTTAAGAAAACTTATTAATATTATAGAATGCCCGAGCACGAAAATTGGATGTATCTGTTTTAATTTTGATATGTGATGAAAAGAATGACGAAATCATGTACCTTTTGAAAATTTAATATATAAACTACAAGCTACAAAACCTTTAACAGAAGAACCAATTTTTTTTTCGCACTGAATTTCATTCAACATATTGACTTAATAAAATAATTTAGTTTTAATCAAAAGAATACTGTAAAATCCGGCCGGCTTATAACGCACTCCTACACTTTCAAGCTGCATTTTTTAAATTTTTGGTTATATTCGTCGTATAATGTGCGTTCTGTTTCTTACAAACAAACTTGAAACGTACGAGTACATTGCTGTTGTGTTTTAAAATAATTTATTCGATGTATTATCCCAGGCTTTTGAAAAAATAGTATGCTTCTATATAAGTACAACCCTTAAAGTTAATAAGGTATGTCATTTCTTTTAAATAAACAGTATTCCGAGATTTATGTAGATGTCTTGATTTTTGTTACTTTTATCTCTTTTTTTATTTTTAAATTTGTCATTTTTAATATTCGGCGTTTAACACTCACCAGCAAATTACGATCTCATTTTTTGTGTTAAAGACGTACTTTATTCACCGGATTTTACGGTACCTAAAATATAATTATTATTAATTTGTTAATTATTATTAGAGAATTATTGTTAATTTTTCCGTAAAATTCTTAAAAGAACTGAAACTTGCTTTATGCTTCTTGGAAATCACAAATCAGACTTCATATATATATCGCGTTTAATAAAAACTTATTACCAATTTAAAAATTAAAACTAAACAAATTAAAATATTAATTTTTCGAATTTAAAGCAGACACTAATTAAACTTAAAAAAGAAACATAAACATTGTAAAAAAAGCATTATGATTAAGATTTAAAAAAATGCAAATAAATTTAGATATATATATTAATTTTTATCAAAAGGAATATTTCACCAATTAAAATGTCCCCAATCGTCTGGTGATGCCATCTAGGTTAAAAGTCACCAGGAAAACCTTTTAAAACTCAAACAAAAATATTTTTGCATGAAACATATAAAAACAGATTCTAAAATTTGCTTAAATATATAAACAACACTTAATAATGTGTAAATGTAGTTTAAAAAAAATCAGTCTGTGGGTACCGTGCCTAGCAGTTTTGATTACACATTACCTATTTGCAAACGAAAAATTTGTCTTGTTAGAATATGTGTGTAATATTAATTACATGGTTTTTAATTTTTAGCTGTCGAGGTGAAAAAAGGAGAAACAGAAGTAATTTAAATTAGTAAAAAAAAAAAAAAAAAACAGTGTAATTTGGAGGGTCCATGCTATTTGAATTGTTGATAATAATCACATGTCAGTTTTGAAGTCATTAGTTTAATTGCAAAGTTTTCCTTAAATGTATAATTTAGAAACTCTGACTAGAGAACTATCTCGATTTTTCATTTTTAAAAAAGTTTTTTTGTGTACGCTTGTCTGAAACCCATTTTTAAGAAACATTTTATTTATTTTTTATGTGCTTATTAAGATATTTGAATTGTTCTTGAATTATTTTGATTAAAACGTGATGCACGTGCTATTTTTTAAGATTTTATTATTATTTGATCTATTACTGATATAGTATAGGGCTTCAGTGTATAATTGCCCTTCTTAATGGATGTTTATATTTTCACTCTGTACTTGTTGTACTCTTGTTCACTCTGTATATTTTCACTGTGTTTCTTGTTCTTTTAAATAGAATATATAATACTCCTTTTCTCCAGAAATACATTTATTTTCCCCTTATTCCCAAAAAGATATGAAATTGCCCATTAAACCCAGGAATTTCTAATCATTATACAACTTTAAAGTTATTACGGTTTTGTTTACAAATTAAAATAACTTAGTATGCAACGTGAAGGCACAGATTTTTTTTACAATCATATTTTAATTTTAGTGTCATGTTTGTTGATAACACTTGGCTTTTTTACTGAAAGAGCCGGAATATTTTTTACTTTTTTTTGAAAACTTAAGGTATTCGACTACGTTCGGAACCCTGATTTTGCAAAAGCGTATAAATGGATAATATTTATGATATTTATTGTCACCTAGATTAAAAAATGTATATAAAATTGTTTTAAGAATAGTATTACAATAAAAAATTATTACATAGTATTACAATTACATAGTATTAATAGTATTACAATAAAAAAGTGCAATATTTTGACAAAAAATCAACATAGAATGACTCAATTTTCAAAATATTCTCCTTTTGTGAAAAATGCTTCTATTATAATAATATTTTGCCTGTATATAGCTCAGACCTCTTATATTATTATAACAGAAGCATTTTTCACAAAAGGAGAACATTCTGAAAAAAGATTATTCTAAGTTAATTTTTTGCCGAAATATTGAATTTAAATAATTGTTTTTTGCCAAAATGTTCTTAAAACAATTTTTATGCATGTATTCTAATCTAAGTGACACTAAATATCATGAAAATTATCCATTTATGCGCCGTCTTAAAATCACGGTTCCGAACGTAGTCGGATACCTTAAACCATTTTATCAACTTTAGAATCGTGTTTCCAGGGACTCTAAGATACTTTAATATACTTTTTTATTGAAGTTGTGTATATATAAGCAGGATTTCTCAACTACTTTTGTTAATAAGTTGATTTTAATAGAACGTAGTTGAATATATTTAAAAAAAATCAAAAAGACAATGAATATAAAATACACTGGGGATATTTAAACAGTAGGCTGTATTCGAACACCGTAGGTCAATAATACATAATTGAAGAAAGGAATTCAATAAAATTTAAGCACATAAATTAAGCTATTTCTCTGTTTAATTACTAGCGCTCTCTCTCTAACGTTTTTCAAAAAGCACCACTAACTTCAATTATTTCAATGCCTTAATAATTGAAATCTGCACCTTGATCATTGAACCAGTATATAGCAGCCGTCTTAACCTGGCCATCGTTGACGAAATGGCGCCCTCCTAGACATTCATTCATCTTGAAAAACTCGTTGTAATACAAGATTGGGAATTCCCGAGGTGTGTTGTGGTAGACGTTGTTGGTCTTCCTTGCCTTTCCCAATCGATCAAGTGCTTGTGGCCTGCTTTGAACTGTTAGAACCATTTCACTACGCATAGTCGTCACATTGTATGTGTGTGACATACATTACCAACTTTTTATGACCATTTTCCGCAAAAGTATGTCTTTTTGCTCACAGAAATTCTACTGTTCCACCTGCTTCAACGTTGGAATAAATTTACTGCTCACGCACCATTTTGTTCACGTACTGAGCAGCAGAAGTTTTTTCTACTCAAACGAAAATGCCCCAGCGACAGAAATTATTGACCTTTTTTCTCTTCTGAGCTAGCTACGATCTTGATGCAAAGTGTTGCCAACCTTTAAGGGACAAATGTAGCTTCCTTTCTGAACGGCCTACGTATTTATTTTGTGATTATTCTAAAACTCTCAGTATGCTTCACTGTAATACAAATTTATGTATACAGTTCACACATAATTCCGGGTGATTTAACTGATGGAACTATATGTTTAACTCTCTCTCTTTCCATGTAGGTAATATATATATTCAAATAAAGATAGATTTTCTCTAGAGACACAGCACAGCACGTAATTAGCAAAACTACAAGGCTGCGCAATACTAAGATATTTTAGATGACAAGCAAGTGCTAGAATTATTTATATAATACTTAAATGAAATCTAAGCCAATTGTTTAAGATTTTTACATAGAACTAGAGGAACCGACAGACGTTGTTCTGTACACACATCTTAAATTCAAAAATTCCAAATTTTTATGAATAAGCTTTAACAATCTGAACCATTTTGAAGAAAATTTGTATAATAAAGTTATTGCAATATCTAACGTCATTACATATACGGTAATCACAATTCGATCAATCGATAGCGTGTATGTGAATACTATGACAATTATGCGTTTTAAGGTTTTTAATTAATATCTTTTTAACTAATTGCGATATCAGACCGAATTGTGAATCTAAACCATTCTCGAGTACACTGGAACAGACACAAAAAATTTCATCAAAATCGGTCCACCTGTTTAGGAGGAGTTTAGTCACTAACACACGCACAGAAGATTTTTTATATATAAAGATATTCAAACTGGTGATATTATAGAGTCATAGCAGGTAATAATCTCCTATACAAACATATACTTCTAGTACATATATATAGAACCTAAAAAAGTCTTCGACGAGGTGATAAATAATTTATATGCTCGAAAAGTTCTAAGATTTTAATTTTTTTTCGAATATCAAATGTTAAAATACTATTGTTGAATAAATATTGAAACTATTAATCTGTGTATATTTTAAACAAGCAACGCTTCTAGTAAATGCATGAATCACCTTTCAATTTATGTCAGTTACTCTGTAGTATTTGTTACATGTAACGTTTGTTGCGTTGAATAAAAAAAATATCTATTTTCATTTCTTAAATCCTCTTCAAAATAATATGTTCAATTTTAAATCGCAGCGGTAGAAAAAAAATTTGAATTTCGCAAACCTGTTTAAGAGTTTTTTAATGTTAATAGTTTCCCCCCTAATATTTTACTATTAATTATGAGGCAAAACTCTTTGTGCAAATTACATTACGCATATATCAGAGGGAATCCAGAATTATGAAAATTATGTTACAGTGCAATCAAGGAATCCGAAATATATCTTAAAATTTGTCACATTCAAATATGTATGGTATTTTCAAGTAATAATATAAGAATGTTCATCTATTTCCACATTGTTTATCCCTAAATTTGGAGTCTATAAAGGAAAATGTTTCTGAGGATAATCGTATTTTATTTTTTAAAAAAGTTTTTATTTCAAAACATAAGAAAAATCTTTTAAGTATTAGTTTTAGATCTTGTTACTTTTAGCACATTTTTTATAACTTTATTCATTTTATTTTATCCATTTGAAAGAGTTTTACGTACCACTTCAGAATATATATATATATAAACTTGCCCCAAATAATTATATGCATCTATAAATTATTGTTATTTCAATATAATAAAATTACTTAAAATTTTAAGGGTATCCCAGAGTACTTTTTTAAAATTTTCTCATTAAAATAAAAACAAGTAATATAAAAAAATAATTACAATTAATATAAATATGTAAACATATGACAGCATCGCAGTATTAAGTAGCAATTAGTTTTTATTAATTATCATTAAAGTATCGTATTGTTATTAAAAACAATCGTGCATATAAAATTTCAGTTCAACTCACTGGCGTAGCTAGCTCTGAGGGGGCTTTGTATCAAAATTCCTTCGTGACCCTTTTTAAAATATGGGAGCCCTATTAGTGGGACTGTAGTTACACATGTTGGGGCTCCCATGGCTTAAGGGCCCCTTATCATTGATACTGCTGATACGGCGGTAGCTACAACCCTGGTTCAATTGAATGTTTTAAAACGTGAGGAAAAAATATCTTGTAAAGTTTTGACCCAAGTCGCTAAAAATGAAGCTAACGTGGCTGTATCTATGATTCTGTAAATAATGAGTTTTAGTCAATTAATTATAGTTAAATTATTGTATTGTCACCCAAAACAATAGTGTATGGAAAATTTCAGCTCAAATGAGGGCATTAAAATGTGAGGCAAAAAGCTTTTAAAGTTTTGACACAAGTCACCAAAATGGTCGCTATGTCGCCAAAAATGAAGCCAACGAATTTATATCTGTAATTCTTTGAATAATTAATTTAAATCCATTAATTTTTATTAATTATATTTAAATTACCGTATTGCCATCCAAAATATTCGTGTATATAATATTTCAGCTCAATTGAGAGCTTTAAAATAGAGCTGCACAAGTCACGCGTGCGCGGTGGCTCTGAAACATTACTATATATATATATATATTTAACGTAACATTCTATAATGGGCTTGATTC
Organism: Trichonephila inaurata madagascariensis; assembly: GCA_019973955.1. Classification (NCBI taxonomy): domain Eukaryota; kingdom Metazoa; phylum Arthropoda; class Arachnida; order Araneae; family Nephilidae; genus Trichonephila; species Trichonephila inaurata. Next base: position 43,588 of record BMAV01027698.1, read on the forward strand.
ATGAAGTCACATGATAAAAACAAACACGTGTTTTCCATTGAATTCAAAACAAACATTAAACTAATTGTACTTGTTCTATTTGTAAAACTCAGATAAAATTTCAAATTTCATATTTGGGTAAAGATGTTTAAATGTTAGGGAAAAAAATTTCTTCAAAAAGATTTTTGTAAATTAAAAAAAAGTCGTATTTTATGCTTATACTTTTAAATAAAAGGCATTTTGTATACATATGTACTTTTTAAGAGAAAGTTTCTGCAAGAGCAAATCTTGGCAACACCGGAGCGCGTGAACTGATTAGCTGGAAACACTAGATAGTTTTTATCGTGTGACTGTGACGTCGCATGAGTTTTTGAATTGATTCGCTAGAATCACGTGACTTTCACTATCATGTGACTATGACGTCGCATGAATCAACCTAATTGATATTTGCAGCAAAGTTCACTTAATTCTGATGATTCCTTTATAGCGTTGCATTTCTTACAAACAGCAGTGTATATATATCTTGTTCAAATTTCAATCGTTAATAAAATACTTAATATTCATCCATTCAAGTTCAAATACATTTTTTTAAGTTGTAGTGGATGACACTGGATGTTAACACCTTTTTTTCAAATATGAATTCATTAATTAAATTAAAAATGAATAATTAGTATCAAACAAAAATAATAGTCCAGCATATATAAAAAGGAAAATCATTCGTTGTGTCTCTGTAGCGCAATGGATTGTGCCTTAGACTTCTAATCCAAAGGCCGTGGGTTCGAATCCACCTGAAATGGCCCAATTTCTGAGAATGGATTTCTTCTTTAACTACTCTACTTTATTAGAGAATAGTTAAATTTAATTAATGAATAAATATACTATATAACAACACACAAAAAAGAAAAAATAATAGCCCACAAAACCCTATATTGAGAGGAAAATGGAAAATAGCTTTCTATTTTGATTGTTATATGTCTATTGTGATTTTGTTATATGTATATACATATTTATATTAATTGTAACTTTTTAATAAAAAGTAACAGAAGTAAAATTTTTCTTTGTTGACCTAAGTAGGAATTGACTTTTAATTTTATTTTTATATTACTTGTTAAAAAGCTGTTTTTATTTAGTCTTTTTAAATGAAAAAATTTTTTTCAGTATATAGATGATTGTTTGAATGATTTCTCTTCACAAATACTTTATAATTGATTTGTGTTTATTAACTCCAAGCTAAGATAGTTACTCCTACACTGCAATAACTGCACTCTTTATACATTTTGCACGACTGTGTGTATTTCGTAAAGAATAATAGATTCACTATTAGAATGTGTTGCTTCCAGTTTCATATGAAAAGGCAGCTGAATAATTGCTTTAGCGAAGTATGTCAAGATCCAAGAATCACATAAATCCGCTCACACAATATCTCTGTTTGCATTCCCACAATTTTTCAACTACATTTCGCGGCCACCAGATGTTATAGGCGTTTAATCGCTTTCCTCTAATCTTTTCCGCAACTGAAATGGAACTGCTGTGCTTACAAACATAAAGGTCAAAGTTACATCAAAAAATAACTTCTCAAGACATTTTGCTGGAATCAAATTTTCATTTCAAGGTTGCTTCTAGTATGTTTACAAACATAGTTACCAAGGCCTCACAGTTGATGTCCATTGTAAACTTTTAAGAAGCGTTCAATTATCGTTTATTCTGGTAAGGTGCAATTGTGCAGCCATAAAATTTTTCTTGTAGGAGAAAAGTTCTTACTTTTAGTCTCTAATACTTCAAACAGAATAAGTTATAATGTATATTTCCGATTAATTTTGGAGATAGAACAAATCAAATTTTTGCTAAGATAAAATCAATAAAAATATAAAGTCTTCTGGTCGCTTCTAATGGTTATAGACTTACATTTTTAAATGATGTCTAATTATTTTTAATACATTGTTAAGCGGTTTTAATGATAGAATTTGGGGGTATGTGTGTGTGGATACATTTATCTTTTGAGCAAAAGATTTGTGAGTAGAAGTATGCTTACTTTTAAAATGTGGTAGGTTATTTCAATTAAAATTAATTTTTATTGGTAAGGGTACTTAAAATTCGATGCATGCACCATTGTGATTACAAATAAATAATCAAATTATTTATATTATGAAATATTATTAACATAGCCTAGTATTAATCTCATTACCACTGTAATAATTTTATAAACAGATACTCTGTTCTCCAGATTTTTTTTCCTGAAATAAGATTTGGTTTTAATTCGTTCTTAATCATAACTAAAAGAAATATCAATATGTAAATTAGATTTTTTGCAAAATAGACCCATTGAGAACAAGTTCTTTATCATCTCATCATCATTATTTTTTTAACCTATAATGGTGGGGGGGGGGTATCCCATGTTCACCTAACGGCGGACCAATCTGCATTGTACAAATTATACAACTGCTCATAGTGCAAAAATTGAAAACTATAATATGCATGTATTATGTAGTTCTATTTATTTAAGGTATCCGACTACGTTTGGAACCGTGATTTTGCAAAAGCGTATAAATGGATAATATTTATGATATTTAGTGTCACTTAGATTAGAAAATGTATATAAAATTGCTTTAAGAATAGTCTTACAATAAAAAATTATTTAAGTGCAATATTTTGACAAAAAATGAAGATAGAATGACCCATTTTTAAAATGTTCTCCTTTTGTGAAAAATGCTTCTATTATAATAATATTTTGCCTGTATATAGCTCAGACCTCTGTACAAAGGCTCAACTAGAATTTTTGAAATATATAATTTAGAAGTGGGTTTATCCATGTTTTACGACAAAAGAAAAGGGAGAAATTTTAAGAAAAAAAAAAAACGCCGATATATAATTATTTCAATGGGTTGTAACTCTAAAAATAATGTGAATTTTTCAAAAATCATAGTTGAGCCTCTGTACAGAGGTCTGAGCTATATACAGGCAAAATATTATTATAATAGAAGCATTTTTCACCAAAGGAGAACAGTTTGAAAAAAGGTTATTCTAAGTTAATTTTTTGCCGAAATATTGTATCTAAATAATTTTTTTTGTCAACATGTCCTTAAAACAATTTTATTCCTGTATTCTAATCTAAGTGACACTAAATTTCATGAAAATTATGCATTTATGCGCTTTTTTAAAATCACGGTTCCGAACGTAGTCGGATACCTTAAGGGTTTTTTCGCAAAATTCGTTCTTGGTACTCCTTTTCAGTTGAATTCATTACTGAAGCTGTATGTCCAACACTTCATTGACAAAAAATTCCTCAAATTTTGATAAACCTGCAGCTCTTGCAGTTTCATCGAAAGTGGAGCATTTAATGTGGTTGGTTGTCAATAATGCTTCGTATAAAACAACGCCTTTCTTCCCACTCAACGTTTCCAGTCGAGGCAATCGTTGCGATATTTTTCTGCGAGAGCTTGCAATAATGTACTATCGTAGTGGTCTTCCAATTTTTTTCACATAAACTGTCGAAGTCTAGGTTTATTGAGATTAAACGCAATTGCATTACATATTCCGAGTTTAATTTGTTTTTGCAGCCACTTATGTTGAGAAATACATTTCACTTAAACACAATGTTCTGTTGTTGTTGCTTCTTATCTCCATGTCTAGCCAAGATACATCAAGTCCAGTCAAGAATGTGTGTGTGTGTGTGTGTATATTCTGGAGATTCCAGACAGAACAGCTTACGCAAGTTGGAAAAACTTTGTTTCATCCCTAAAAGTCAAATTTCGGAGGTGGCCACTCCGGAAACGAGTCAGAATACTTTGTTCCTTCCTGCTGCATTGAAGGAAAAGATAACCACCAGGTCGTTTAGCCTCATACCAGTGATGAGCAGGAGGAACAGTTGATTGCTTGCTGTTGATGTAGGTGGAGTGCAGTTCTGAATAGGCGCGAGAAGGGCCGAATTCATAGTTTGTTAAGATGCACCATCTTTTGCTAGAGAGTCAGAAATCTCATTGTCCGCGACGTTAACGTGCGAAGGAACCCATTGTAGATGGATTTCGCGAGAAGAAGAAAGATGTTTTAACTTCTCCAAAATAGCCTCATCCTGTGTTATCACATACCTTATGTCAGTTAGATAGATGTTGAATGGCGCTAAGGCTGTCAGATAATATCCAGATGCTGTTCGAACCAGGAATTAAGAGTGCCTCTTTAAGGCCTGTATCAATAGCTGCGAAAAACAGAGTAACCATCAGAGTTTCTCAGTTTAATGTGACTGGAATAGTTTTGGGACTTAATGTAAATACCACTGCCAGAACGAGAGTGTTCATTCCTGCTGCCATCAGTATATATAAGTAATGCATCATCAGGGATGTTACTAATAATTTCGAGGGCAAGTTGCTTAAGAAATTCAGGAGGATCTGAAGTCTTGTTGACATGGGCTGAGAGGTTCGGGGGGAAAACACTCCTGAGAGGCCCTCGGATGGATCAATATAAGAGAGCTCAAGTGATGCCGTTCAACAGAGGAGAAAATCATATTGTCACTAATCACCTGACTATAGGGGCTATTCTTCTTCAGTCTTTGATTGTTACTCCAATTACTTAGGAATTTTGATGTTCGATTACGAGGATTATAACTAAAATTCCCTTGAAGAAAAGTTCTTCCTGTAAATAAATTATTCATTAATTTTTGTCGTATTTTCATAAACATTTCCATTCAATAATCTTATTTCAAAATTGAGCATAGATAGATTAATAAGCAGCTATGATACAATGTTAATAATTTGATGAATAATATTTTTAATCGAAATAAAGACTAGTTATTCCATTCAAATGATTAGTTAAACATTTAAATATTTAGAGGGATTAATGGTTAATTTATTTAGAAATATATATCTTAAATTTAATGTTTAGAAGTATTAACATTAGAATATAAATATCATGTGTATGTAGAAGGCATGTAAAAATTAATGTTACATATAAGTTCATTTCGTCTATACTTTCATATCAAAATAAAAATACAGAACTTCTATGTTCCCATTCGAAAAGTTTTATTTCCCACCAAATATTCCAATTCAGTAGAAAAAACATGATAATGTTCTTTTTACAGGATTATGTATCAAACACTAATATTTAATTTTATCTTAAAATTTTACTTTAAATATAATTAAATGAAATATAAAAAAAGTAAAAATTAAATTAATTAATATTCTGATTCTCTCTAATTTTTTTGATATTATAAAAGTTCTCTACATCTCGGTTCAGTACTAAGATTTAAGACAGAAGGTTCATAAATTAGTCTACGTTTTGCTTAAGACGAAATCGTGTAACTATGACGACAGATACAGTGAAAATCGTTTAACATGAAACTGAGAGGACTGAAATATTTTTCATGTTTAAGGATATTGCAAAAAAACCCCCATATATTGAGTAAAATTAAGTTTATTATATAGAGTACGTTTTGTTTACGTAGATATGTATATATGCATGTATTTAATAAAAATAAATGGAACAAAAACATCCACATGAACTTAATAAAATTTAACACAAAATTTTCAAGTTTTTTGAAAACAAAACATGTATTGAGTTTTTGGAAAATAATTTGGTATCTTTATTTGCATTATCTTTTTTAGTATCAAATTAACAACTATTGTTCGATGTCGTCCATTTTGTTATTCATTTCACCACTAGAATGTGCCTCTAAATAATTGAGCATACCTTTCATTATGTTCTTCATTTCGGATGACGTGGGAACAGGAACTGCATTATTCATTTCATTTTCGTCGTCGTAATCTGCATCAATAATATTTTTTGAGCTTTGAATAAACTCCAGAATGTCTTTGTCTGCCATAATCGAGGCTGTATACACACTATCATCATCTACTGCAACGAATTCTTTCGATGATGCAATAGGGCAAGCAAATAATGCAAAAACTTCCTCAAAAATTTCTCAGTCTCTGCTCAGTTTCAATATCCTTCTCAAGAAGAGAAATCTTTTCGTGTTAACAGAAAAAATGTATAAAAATACATAGTAGTTAGTCGGGATAATTTCATTATTTTATGTCAACCGTTATTTCGTCTTAAGGTATTCGACTACGTTCGGAACCGTGATTTTAAAAAAGCGCATAAATGGATAATTTTCATGATATTTAGTGTCACTTAGATTAGAATACATGTATAAAATTGTTTTAAGGACATTTTGACAAAAAAAAATCATTTAAATACAATATTTTGGCAAAAAATTAGAATAACATTTTTTTAAAATGTTCTTCTTTTGTGAAAAATGCTCCTATTATAATAATATTTTGCCTGTCTATAGCTCAGACCTCTGTACAGAGGCTCAACTATGATTTTTGAAAAATTCCCATTATTTTCAGAGTTACAACCCATTGAAATAATTATCGGCGTTTTTTTCTTAAAATTTCTCCCCTCTGTTGTCGTAAAACATGAATAAACACACTTCTAAGTTATATATTTCAAAAATTCTATTTGAGCCTTTGTACAGAGGTCTGAGCTATATACAGGCGAAATATTATTATAATAGAAGCAGTTTTCAAAAAAGTAGAATATTTTGAAAATGGGTCATTCTTTCTTCATTTTTTGTCAAAATATAGTACTTAAATAATTTTTTATTGTAATAATATTCTTAAGACAATTTTATATACATTTTCTAATCTAAGAGACACTAAATAACATAAATATTATCCATTTATACGCTTTTGCAAAATCACGGCTCCGAACGTAGTCGGATACCTTAAGCTTTTTCGCATTAAATGTATTTCACTGTTCATATTAACTGTTATTGGAATATAAAAGCTTAAAGGCGAATTTGCTGCGAACAGCGAGGAAGAGTTAGCATATCTTTATTACTAGAGATTGGCATTTTACTCTCCAATAATATATATGCATTATTTATTAAGGTGACATTTTTATCTCTCAATATTTGGCCATGGTTCAAAATCAAGGAGGTTCCTCAGCAATAGTTAAGCAGCTTTAATTTAATATTAACTAAATTTAATAAAATTCAGTTATACCCAAAATATTTCGAAACGAAAGGAATTTTAGAGAGAATATGTAAGAATAATGTAAGATTGGTGTGTATCTGAAAACAAATGTTTTTTTTATGAATAAAGGTCAAATAGCTTTCGAGCATAGCTCGTATTCTTCTCTAGAACACCCTCATGGTCTGAATATGAGTGAAGAATACCTGATATCTTTGAAACTGTGCATCAATTACTCCATCGACGATGCGAAGCTTGGGGTGGACACAATTTTGAGTAATTATTGCAAGCATATTTAAAAGATACAATAGTGTAAGGTGTTGTAAATAAACAATTTGTCACCTTTCGTGTCAATTTCGTACTTAATCAAATTGTCACTCGTTTTGCAGAGAATCTTATACAAAAAATGTTATGGTCTGCTCTTTCTCGTCTTTCAAAGTTAGTTACAAGAGTTATGAATCATCCATCTATGTGTGATTTTGATTAATTAATTTTTTTCTATGGGTATTTCAGAGATGTTAAAAGACTTCTTGGGGCCTCGAGCCCCTATGCAGAAGTAGGCCCCACCTGTGACCCTCAAAAATAGGAAAAATGGAGCATATGTTGTCAAAAACTCTTACAGATGGTAATCTGAAAAAAAATTGTTGTGCATGACTCATAATCTCACAAACCTGCTCGTCAAATTACCGCCTTTCAACCAAATGAGTAATGATGGTGTATCCTCGCATAATAATACAGTCTTGCCGCTGTTGCCAGTTGACCTATAGTTCGAAATTTTCAATTTTTTTTGAAAATATGTCGGAGAATAACATTCGACCATTAAAACTGTTTGGATCATGATTTTATTAAGATTTAGTCGAGAACGAGACGAGGTCCCATACCTACTCTGAGGGTATGGGGCCTCGTTGCCCCCCCCCCTTTAAGACGTATCTGGGTATATTAATGTAAAGACTACTTAAACTAAAACGTATTGAAAATTAAATAAATACTGTTATTGTTGCTGTTTAAAAATGAAATGAACTGAATGTTTTGTATATATGCATGTCTGAAAATAGCATTAATTGAGGTAAAAGAAATTTCCGTTCTTAAATTAAACCTTCGGCGAATTTTGCCACAATAAAAATGTTACCGAATGCTATCATAGTTATTTTTACTGTGTTAAAACGTGTATATCGTGGCATTTGGAGACGTATTTCGATTTGACGAAATTGTGTCGATTGTGTAATATAAAAGTATCGAAATTTCCGTATTTCCTTTAACTGTGAAACTTTATTTCTCATTACAGTGACGAAGGCAAACTCAAATGGTTATTAAATGAGCTCCAAATGTCCGAGCAACGTCATTTGGTCCCTTATTTGGAAAGTGCAGTAGAGGAGCTGTTGGGCAATCTACATCAACTTCAAGAAGAAAAATCGCGCCTCGAAGACACATGGCGCAGGTATCTTGAATATCTTTAAATATTTTGCTCTATAATATTAGAAGTAAGTTTCTAATATCCATCTTTTAATTGTCTTTTAAGTATAACATTTATTGTTATTTTTTAACATGTTGATTTGTCGGTTTTAAATATGTTAAGAATAAATTTTGGATAAATATGCTCCAAACCATTATTTTTACATGAAAAATTGTTAAAAGTGCTGTAAAAGACAGTATTTAATTCCTAATTAGTTCACATTGTTATATCATAATGTTATAAAAGTCTATGACAGGTATTTCAAGTTACTCTTTACGTACTTTTTTACTCATACACTGATAGGAAGAAAAAAAAGTCTCTACACCAAGAAAAAATTATTGCAGAGTAATGAAACTTTGCGCGATACATTTGTCTAGATTGTTTAAAATTTCAGTTAGTTGATCAAAATTTCAAGATCACAGGTTAATGTAAGCGCAAAAAGAACTATTTCAAAATGTGAAATGATGGTACATTGATAAAAGGTGTAACCGCCAGAATTTTGACTTCAAGTACGCAAACGGGCATGCACTTTGTCGAATATCAGTTGGTGGGATGGAGTTCTATTTCTCTTTCACTTGGTCGATCAATACCGGGATGGTTAATGCTGGTTGTGGATGACGCTGGAGTTGTCGTACATTGATGAATATCTGGTGATCTAACAGACCAAGACAACTCATCTACACTCTGTAGAGCATGTTAGGAAACAACAGCGGTATGAATGCACCCATTATCTTGTTTGGAAAACACTCCCCTAGAACGCTGTTCATAAATGGCTGCACAGCAGGTTGAATCACCAGACTGAAGGAAGTTTGAAGTCAGGGAATTACGAGAGTGTGCCTGATGTCATAGGAAATTGCTCCTCAGACATAATTCCAGGTATACGTCCAGTATGTCTAGGTGGCAGACAAATTAAGTTCAGAGCTCATCTGGCTCCTAAACAACACACGGCATCGAGACAGAACCGACTTTCATCAGAAAATACAACAGATCACCTCTCCATCCTCCAGTGAGCCCTAGCTTGGCACCATTGACATTGCAAGCCACAATGGCTTGGAGATAGTGGAGAGAACGCTACATGGGATCTTATTCGGAGCTGTCTTTGAAGTTATCTATTTGTAACTGCTCTATATGTTACTGCGTTTTCAATTGCGGCTCAGATTTCTGATGCAGGCGCTGTACGATGCGCCACAACCATTCGCCGAACACGGCTCTCTCCACGTGTGGCCACCCAGAACCAAAATTACCAAAACCCAATCTTGAGGCAGTATCTTTCCTTTACCACTGCTCCCAACAATCATGCACAGTGAATACGTTCCTATCAAGTATTTCTGCATTATCGTGGAAAGAAAATCCACTTTTTCTAAGCCCTATTACACGACCTCATTCAATCTAAGTGAGCTTTTGACGAAGGCATTTTGGACTAAGATCAACTCAGTAAGTCAGATCTCAACCATAAATAACGCTTATGAATTTTACAACACAATAAAGAAATCTGATTTGCATGTGAGCTACTACTGCCACACTTTTGCTCCTAGCGTGAAATTTGAATCGATGTCATCTTTAGATGCATAAACACGACTACCAAATTTCGTTCTTTTATGTTCGTTCGTTTCTTCTTCTTGGTGTTGGGTTTTTTCCCATCAGTCTATGTGATTAAAATTGGTATAGAATTTTCTTTTGACAAAAAAAAAAGCAATCTTTGAAGTACAACAAATGAGAAAAAAATATAAAGAATGTTATCAGATATAAATAGCTTTTTCATGATTAAAATCTGAATAATATCTTACAAACCGAAGCTTTACATTTCGTGAATAAATCACTGCAATCTTTTAAGACTGTTATAATAAATTGCATTTGCTCAAGTCCTAAGTACAAACAACCTTTGTGAAAACGTAATTTACCAATTTATTTGAACAAGAGAAGATTTTCGAGGTGATTCGTTCTAAAGATAAAATGATTTGTGCTTTATTATAATAAAGATAATATGGTTTTTTCTTCTTCTTGTATGTTCTTTTCTTTTATCATATATTTCATAATTTTAACTAGATCATAACTGTTGAAAATAGGAGTTTTTATTTTAAATTTGTTAAGGATGAATTATATCAGATTTATTTCTAAGAATCAGACATAAAATACAACGCTTTGATAATATCTTGAAATATGTAAGGTTTTTCCGAACTTTAAATATTTTTATATCTGGATTAATTTATGACTACAATAACTCGAAAAATAAAGGATTGTTTTCTACAGGGTGTCCCAAAACTTAGCAATAATCAGGCAGGAGGTGAAAGGTAGGGTCATATCTGTTCTGAGAAAAATATTTAAAACATTCCACAGCACTTGGTGAAGTGAGGACGAGCTCTAAACGGGTCATCTTTTGGAATAACTTGTTTAGAGTAGTATGTAAATTTTTTTGTTTTTGAAGCATCAAAGTTAGA
>BMAV01027698.1:54453-74424 GCA_019973955.1 Trichonephila inaurata madagascariensis
GCTATGAAAGTAACGTTAGAGAAAAAAATCACCATAAAGTTGTGGCATTTGCGGTCACAATACCTAATGATGTGATGGAAGGTTTCAACAGAGGTGTTTTTAAAATGAAGTTGTTCTGCAAATAAAAAAATTCTCTATGATTGGTATGCTTAGAAAACAAAAAGTGTAGTACCATTTTGGAATCTTAACTAAATGGACCAACTTTTGAGGAGCTTATCTGGGGTTATGTGTAACAGTTTTCTTTTTTATGGAAAGTCAAAGTTGGGTGACATCTTTTTCTCAAACCCCGACTCACACCAAATTCCGTTAATTTTAACTAAACCAGCAAAGTTTTTTGACCGACTTGTGACTGAGACTATAATACTGTGGCTATGTAAGATGATGTTAGTGAAAAAATAATCGTAAAATTGTGAAATTTGTGGTAAAGTACAGTAACTAATGATATTATGGAAGGTATATATTTCCATATCTTTGAAAATGTACTCGTTCTCACTTAAGGTATCCGACTACATTCGGAACCGTGATTTTAAAAAAGCGCATGAATGGATAATTTTCATGATATTTAGTGTCCCTTAGATTAGAATATATATATTGAATTGTTTTAAGGACATCTTGACAAAAAAAATTTATTTAAACACAATATTTAGGCAAAAAATTAACTTAGAATAACTTTTTTTTCACAATGTTCTCCTTTTGAGAAAAATGCTTCTATTACAATAATATTTTGCCTGTATATAGCTCAGACCTCTGTACAGAGGATCAACTATGAGTTTTGAAAAATTCACATTATTTTCAGTTACAACCCATTGAAATAATTATCGGCGTTTTTTTCTTAAAATTTCTCCCCTCTGTTGTCGTAAAACACGAATAAACCCACTTCTAAGTTATATATTTCAAACATTCTAGTTGAGCCTCTGTACAGAGGTCTGAGCTATATACAGGCAAAATATTATTATAATAGAATCATTTTTCACAAAAGGAGAATATTTTGAAAATGGATCATTCTATGTTCATTTTTGTCAAAATAGTGTACTTAAATAAAATTTTTTTTATTGTAATACTATTCTTAAAGCAATTTTATATACATTTTCTAATCCAAGTGACACTAAATATCATAAATATTATCCATTTATACGCTTTTGCAAAATCACGGTTTCGAACGTAGTCGGATACCTTAACCAAGTGCTGGGGAATTTTTTTAAATATTTTTCCCAGAACAGATATGACCTTACCTTTCATCTTGTGCCCGATTATCTTTAAGTTTCAGGACACCCTGTATTTAACTGCACAAACAAATTTTATAACCACATAAACGCATTCTTCTTATTTACGTAATTATCACTTGAAATATATAAGACTTCAACTTTGTTTCAGTTTTTGAATACCGATTGGGTTTATTCGTAAAACCAGCCTATGTACGAAACAAATTCTTCATCGATTATAAATAATCTTTTATTTGAAATACATTCTTTTAAAATATTTCTTTCAATTGGAATTAACATTAAATACAGCTTATATATATATATATATCATTTAAATATATATATTTGAAGAGATTTTGACACATTATTGTTCTATTATGTAACTATTCTCGATTAATTCTCTTTTAGTGATTATTTTATCGGATTAAGTATTCATTATTAAGTTGTTGTGTGTTGTTGTTACAAATGTCACACCTATCTGTCGGTGTCAGATCGAGGCTCTCGAAATACATCGTATCAAAAAGCTAGATATACGCTTGTCGTTAACAGTAGTTTTGAGCACCAAATAGGTGACAAAACGTTTTGGCTTGGTTCCTCACCAATTTTGAGGGAGAACACGCTAGGGGCGGTAAGGGGCTTCCCACCTCTCTTTCCCTTCCACCAACCTCACGAAATTACTTGCAGATCGACGGTTATTTAGTCAACCCTCCTGCCGCAAAGCACTATACATTTGCAAACATCCATACTTTCGCCGGGATTCGAACCCAGGTCCTACGGCACAGCAGTCAGCTTACTAACCACTAAACCGGATAGGTGACATTCATCATTATCATTAAATTTATTTCTGAAACGATTATTGAAATAATGAGCTAAAATCCATTCGTTTCATTTTATATCATTCATCTTGAAATGTAATTGATAGTAAAATTTTTTTTAAGAAATAGTTGAGAGATCTCTTCACATTAAAAGAAAGAAATATAATCCGGTTATTCCATAAACACGGTGAAAATTTATCGCATATTAACTCTTATCAACATCAAAGAAAACCGTGATATCCGGTTTATCGAAAAGAAAAATGGATAGAGCTATTACTAAATGCTTTTTAATGCTATTTCCAGTTATTGGTAAAAATAGAAGTATTAAATAATAGTATTAAAAATTGAAAAAAAATGTATAATCTTTTGAATAAAATTTTTAAGGAGCTCAAAGAACACAACTTTTTTTTTCTTTTGTGATTTACAATTACTTAATTCATTCTTTTCAAGATTGTGTCGAAGCAAATCTGTCTCAATCTCAATATTTATAAATTATAATATTAACTAACACCATTTCTCTTTGTCTAAGAGGAAATTAATTTGCTGTGCATTCTGCGTTAAATTATAATTCGAGCTTATGTGTACTAAAATTACATCTATTTTACACATATTTTATCATTTACAAGTTTCTATTTTGTGTACTGTATAATATCAAACAGTAACGTAACGTATACTCCCGCATCGCAGGCGGGGCAGGATTCTAGGGGGCCCAAAGGTTATGGTTTTGCAGTCCTTCGTAAGTTCCGGGACCCAAACTTCCCTTTTCAGGGGGGGGGGGCTTAATATTCTCCGTTACGCCACTGAAATCAAATATCTCTAAGTGAATATCTTTGAGGAAAGATAAATGATATTCATTCATGTGGCATATTTTTTATTTAATTATTCAAAGAAATAGAGTAAAACTTTAATTTGCCTTCTGTGTACTCGGTGTAGTTCAAGAAGTATACTTTTTTTTATAAAGCTTGGAATAATACCTCGAATAAATGACTTCAAAACATAAGAGCATAGAATAGTACACATTTCAGGTTTCTTTCTAAAAAAAGGGGGTGCGCTTTATACTGCGAATATACCTAAAAGCTAAAAATTGTAGCTTGAAAGTATAATCAAATCAAATCAAAGGAAGAAGGAAAATATCAGCACCCGTACGTTGTATGGCAAACCAGTTAAAGAGTTAGATGTCAGAATATAATTTGTTTATTGTTCTAAAAGAAACCTGAAAAGGGTTTTTCTGTATACGCAGTATCAATTTCAGAAACTAAGTATGTCAGCGTTTCTCAAACTGTGGGGCGTGCCTCCTTAGAGAGGCGTAATAACCCTACGTGGGAGGCGCAAGCATATTGAAAAGTCGAAAATAAATGATTATTTTTTTAAAAAAATATTAATTTACTGAAAGAAAGCAAAGCAAAATACATTTTGAACTATGAAAAGTAACACATAATACTTATTCTAATACTTAAAAGTATTTTAAAATATTTGTTACTTAAAAGAGCAACATATACAAAATTTTATACCAATATTTTTAGGTCGTTTTGTATCGTTAGCGTCAAAACCCATTATAATTTCTTTCAACACATTGTCATTGTATGGGAGGGGGATGATAAAATTGTGATTGAAAATTGGGTCGCCAATATTGAAAGTTTAAGGTATCCGACTACGTTTGGAACCGTGATTTTAAAAGAGCGCATAAATGGATACTTTTCATGATATTAAGTGTCACAGTGTCACAGAGTTACAACCATTTGAAATAATTATCGGCGTTTTTTTCTTAAAATTTCTCCCCTCTTTTGTCGTAAATCATGGATAAACCCACTTCTAAGTTATATATTTCAAAAATTCTAGTTGAGCCTTTGTACAGAGGTCTCAGCTATATACAAGCAAAATATTATTGTAATAGAAGCATTTTTCACAAAAGGAGAATATTTTGAAAAGGGGTCATTCTATGTTCATTTTTTGTCAAAATATTGTACTTAAATAATTTTTTATTGTAATACTATTCTTGAAACAATTTTATATTACATTTTCTAATCTAAGTGACACTAAATATCATAAATATTATCCATTTATACGCTTTTGCAAAATCACGGTTCCGAACGTAGTCGGATACCTTAAGAAGCACTGAAGTAAGTCAATAATAATGCAACAGGAAATTTGATTTGACTTCCGGTAATGTATTGATATCGTCTTTAAAGCCAACGCAAAGGTTGTTGGCGACGAACTTCTTAATTTTGCAGGAATATTTGAATAGAAATTCATGGATTCAATTATTAGATCACTCAACATATTAGACATATAAGGATATATGAATAGTTCAGTGGCGTAACTAAGAATATCAGTCCCTCCCCACCCCTGCAAAGTCAGGGTTTGGGCTCCCTGCCAGATCTTACAAAGGGTATGTACTTGACGTCCGTCAGGCTATGGGCCGCGATCTTTGGTTTGCTGGGGTGTACGTTACGCCACTGGGATAGTTAACTTTCAGAATCGTTTTAAAATTATTCTATATATCTACGTCAAAATAAACTTGCGATATACTCCCATACTTGTCCTCATAAATTAATAGCACTAATTGTAATTCATTTTTGTGACGAAATCTATGGAGTAAATGGATATAATTTCAAATATGATGGGTATTTCTCTCCCACTTACAAATTCGAATAATGAATTCTCCGTTTATGCTGCAGTTGAAGCATTACTGTTGATGGATGTAATTTGTATGATTAATATAAGCACTGCTGCGAAAAACTAATTATATTAATGATGTAAAATTTAAAAGGAAATAATATTCCTTTTATCTCTTACGTGTGTCACTCTTAACACGTCAAATACTCCCACGCATTCATATACATATACAAACAACAGAAAGAAAAATATGTTATGGTTACCATGCAATTGTATTCATGAATTCTAATTATATTCCATTTAAGCAAACAGAAAATAACACAGATTCTTGCACTTATTACTTTGGATTCTAATCTTGATGAACAAAATAAATAATATATGAATGTGTTTTTTCTTCTTCATCGAAATATATATCAACGTATGTGTGTGCTTGTGTTTAGGCGTGTGTGCATGCGTTTACTCGATTATATTTCGTACTAATAAGCAACAATGATATGCAATATCAGAATAACTTCTGAGCCACCAAAGATGGTAAAAATTAATTTAGGCTTATGAATTGAAGTCTTCAACAAAAGGGGATATTGATATGAGCTCCTCGGTTAGTAGAAAACTCAATATATTTAATAATAATAACATGAATGCATTGGTTATGATAGTAGTCAATAGTGGTTCATGACAAGTTACAATTGATGAAATATTTCAACATTTATTTATTTGTCTGAGCCACCCATCCGGTATAGTGGTTCGTGTCGTTGGTCCTGGATTTGAATCCCGGAGAAGGTATGGATGTTTGTACATGTATAGTGCCTTTGCCGCATGGGGGTACTCTAAATAGACTTCGAGCTGCTAGTCCTCTCATGAAGTTGGTTGTTGGGAAGAGAAGTGGGAAGCCCCTGACCACCTCCAGGGAGTTTTCTTTCAAAATTAATGTGGAACCGAGCCAAATCGCTCTGTCATATGTGTGTTGCTCAAAGCTACCGCTAACGACAGGCGTACATCGAGCCCTTTGCCGCTATGAATTTTGTGGGCCTCTATCTGATATCGCCAGACAAGTGGCATTTGCAATAAAAACAACATTTATTCGTCTGTATTAAAATCTTAAGTGTTTCGTGAAAATACACAGACTTTTGTTAGCTTAAAGAAATTTAGTGAATTATCCATTTTTTTCTTCTTTTTTTAACTTTAGCGATTTGATTGTTTTATTTATATTTTGTCTCAATTTATATATAAATTTACTTCAGTATCTTATTTATGGATAAAGAAAACAAGTATCAAAAGGGAATTCCCAATTAAATGTAGTAGTATTTGTAAAATGCATAGACTGGAACTAGCACTATTGCTAATTTATTTCAAATACCATATAATCTGGTGAATAACGCACATCGCCGTATAACACGCACCTATACTTTCAAGCCACTGTTTTTAATTTTTAGGTATATTCACCGTATAACACGCACCCCTTTTAATACGAAGAAACCTTAAATATACGTTTGCAATTCTCCTATGTTATGAAGTCATTTATTCGAGATATTATTTCAAGTTTAAGAAAAAATAGCATACTTCTGGAGCAACAACTCTTTAATTTCATAAGAATGTAACTTCTTTTAAATATGAATGGTGTTTCCACACATTTACGTAGAAGTCTAATTTTTATATATATTCTCGTATCTCTTTTTTTTATTTTTAAATCTCTCATTTTTATACCCGGCGTATAACGTGCATCCGTAAATTTCTACCTCATTTTTTGTGTTAAAAATACGCATTTTACGGTAATTGTTTCTTTTTATATTTTGATTAATGAAATAACATCCAAGTAAACTTAATCTTGCAATAGTTTTACTTCGCACAATTGTACTGTAAAATTTTTGGATGTTCGGAAGATTTTTAAGAGCTTAAATTAAAAGCAATGAAGATTAGATGCTTATCTTTATTTTGAAGTCAAGTTATTCCCTTATGTATGCATAATAAAATGTATAATAATAAATAAAGTGCATAATAATATGTATGTATGCATGTCAAGGTCTAATTTTAAATCTGTTTGCGTTTGTTGAATAATGATACAATGATTAAATATGCCTTTATTTCGACCCCAGAGAAAAACTGGAGCACGAAAAACACCTGAAAAGAATGGAAGAAGAGCTTGACAATCAAGTAAAAGAAGCGGAGTTGAAAATGAGATTGAAGGTAACCAAAAATTTTTACCTCCTTATATATATGGTATGAAGGCCATTTATTTAAACATATTTACTCATACTTCACCTCATGTTATCTTTCATTTTTGACACTGAATGACATTACCTCTGTCCTGTCACAGGCACAAGAACAGGTTGAAGATGAAAGGAAGACCTTGCAATCTCGAATGGATTCGGAGCTAGACAAATTGCAATCACATCTGGTGCTCATGGAAAAAGTGAGTGCTCTTCTGTTACGTCATATCTAATCTTGCCATCTAAGCAACCTTTAGTCGAAGTTGTGGTATATGTTTGAGTGGGCGCTTTCACTCGCGCGCCTTTGCAGGAATTCTTCTTGAAAACCGTTTATGTTATTAAATTAATGAGCAAAATTATGTAATAAATGAGATGAGTTATCAAATATCCATACGAAATTTTGTTTGTTTTAATCCATCCCCGATTTTTTAAGATTTTCCTGCTTCAATTGAAATTTTTCATCTTGATTGCAAAAGGAATATTTTTAAATAGGTAAGCGCAAACTAATATTGATTTGTTCAATTCCTACTATTAGCTTATTCTATCTATATATTTATTTATTCAATTCCTACTATTAGCTCACTCTCTCTATATATTTATTTATATATTTATTTATCTTGTCCAAATTTTTATTCGCAAATGAAATACTTTCCATTCATCCAATCAAGATCAAATAAATTTTTTTAAACTTGCAGTGGATGACACTTGATGTTTATATAGTTTTTCAAATATTAATTAAATAATTAAATTTAATTAAATTAATTATCGGTTTTTGACGCCAACTTAGATTCGTCTCTATTGTTGAAACAATGTAACTGTTAAAACAGAAAAAAATTAGGTAAGATACTTTATACGACGCTTGCGTTATCTTTTGATTATCTGTTTTGAATTTTTTTTTTTCCATTTAATTCTTGCTTTTATTATGGCTTTCAAGGTTTTTTTAAAAAAATATTTTTGCCTTTATCTGTTGGGTGATTTTTTCCCAAATGCCTCAGTAGTTTTGCTGATGCTAAAAAGCTGTTTGCCAATATTTTGTTACAAAGCGAACAAACCGCATCTGTAGCCTCCTCATCACCAGTACTAGTGAATCCAAACGACAGATAGCTAGTATCATATTTACGTCTTTTCGTTGATACCCGTTGCCCAAAATTGGAAGATGAAACTGGAAGCTGATAAAATTACGGGTTCCAGAATGTCTGTATCTGTAGATTCCGCGATTTCTGCATTATTACTAACAACGTCAGTTTTCTTTAACGACCCATTTTCTAGCCAACGATCCATTATAAGGGCAATTTTTGTGTTTTAGGTATTACGGTATTTCTTTTGATACTGAAATTTTTTGTTTACGATCTGAATAATAGTTACCATTAATAATACAATAATACGAAAATAAATGGTTAACCGACTTTGTATACAAGCAAACTAACCCTCCTACCAGTCTTCCGGTGTATCCTTCCGCTCATGTATTTCTACAGAAAATGGTGTGAAATTACTTCGCTTTTTGTTTAGGTTTTTTTTAAATAATACACAGTTTTTTATATATTACTTTTATTATTTTTTTTTCTTTTCCATCTAATCAAAGTCGTTTAAGAATATGCAATGCATACAAGTCAATGATTATGATGAAAACAAATAAAAATGTTCTTTGCATGGATCAACTGATGCGGTTATAAGAAGCCAAGGGACATAGACAATCGCCAAATCAGTAAACCGGAAAAGAAGTTTGTATTGATTGAATATTAACGTCGCACTGTTCAGCTACACGAGGGCTTTTGGCGACGGACCACGTAATTTTGAACCATGGTCAAAGAACGGGACGGACACCTGAGCTGGCCCCCCCCCTCTCCTAACTACCACACCACACCAACGGGAGGACTTTTCAGCTCTCGACAGATTTAACGTGCATCGCTGCCCTACACGGCGAGTTTTTAGTGGTACTGGGCTCGAACTCGTGACAAGGCAAGCCACGATCCGATACCTATACCACTCGGCTACCACAGCCAAAGAAGTTTGGAATATGCCACTATAGCCATCTATTAATAGGATCGAAATTTTCCGGTTAAATATCCATACACCGTTATATTGCACACGAAAAAAAAAATTTGCATAAATTTTGGCGGTTGATCTTAAACTTTCCGAGGAAAATGTGAATATATTAAATACCATACTCCTATTTTTTTAAAATCAAATAAAATTTGTCACGTTGAACCCCTAAATGTTTTCGTCGAACCCAGGGTTCCATGGAGCTCACTTTGGGTAAAATAGTTTCTTGTGGAAGCAATTTTCTCTTTTAAGCAAAAATGTGATGCTTCTTTAGTTCACCGAGTTTTGATCAATATATTTCGTGTCAAGTTCACAAATTATGTACTTCTATTCAGAAAAAAGAGTATACAATTAAAAAATATATAAAAATAAAAATATAATGTTATGTTTCAATAATATAAATTATCATAAGCGTTGTTCCGTTTAAAATAAAAGATTATCTGACGAATCATCAAAGTTATTTCGTTAAATTAGTTGAATGGGAAACGAAAAAGTTATCGAACTTTAAAGATACAAACAATCTGCATGAATTTCGTAGAAATTAATTAAGTAGAAATTTTAAGGAAGTGTGTCAAAAAAAAAAATTATAAATCGGTGAAAATCATGAGAAAAATTTCAATTTCTTCGTTTCAAAATAATAGTAATAATTGGGAAAGAACGACGAGACATAGCAGCTCTATTTTATTTACGGATGGGAATAAATTGATTGTATTTGAAACAAGGGTCGCTCATAAAAACAGAGATTAAAGGTAAACAATGATTTTTCAAAAACTCAACTATTTCATGTACTTTGGAGTAGTGGACGAGGACTGATGATTCAAGGATCTATTTTTCCATTACAGTTGGGAGTTATTATGAGTTTTTTTTTTTGTCTTATAATACTTAAACAAATATTTTAGTTAATATATTTTACGTAAGAAAGCTTTTTCGAATACCTGTACGTAATTACTTACATATTTTACATATTTACATATTTACTTACATTTTTCTTACATATTTTATTTTTATCACCAAAATAAATATTTACATTTTTCTTGATGATAATTTTCGAAGTGTAAGGAAACAAAGTTAGGTTTTCCAAATTTTATTAAAACTCGAACACAACACAGTTGATTTTTCAATATGATCTTGTCTACATAGAAACTAATTTTTTCCCCGAAGTCAAAATATTATTTAATAAATGACTATGGATTCATAAAAAGAAAGGCAAATCGTTTAATTTTTATCCATGAATGAGAGTCGTAACAAAAAGTAAATTAAGTAATAATATTATTCCTTAGTTCTTGTATAATCCTGATGGAAAAGAAATTCAGTGTCATATATAACACATCTTTAACCCCAATTTTTATCCAGCAACCAATAATATAACACATTAGCATTACAGTTTTTTACAATGTGTACAGAAGTGTATACATTATCACTCATTTGAATCATTATCCTCTAATTCATTAAATATGATTAGAATTGTTCTAAAATTATGATGAGTTTTCTTCAAATTATAAGTCAGAATCACCCACACAAAAAAATCTTTTCTTGGAAAAAATGAGCTGACATGAGTCAACTTAGCCTATTAGAAATATTATCTCTGAGTATGTGAATTCAGATTTCTACTTCTAAATTGTTTTATGGATGATAACTATAGTTCGATGATTTTTTCAATAAAATTTCCTATTGTAGGTCTACTCCTGGTTAAGGACACAACCAACCGAGCAACGGGACATCCGACTTGACGAAGTAAGAACCAAATTAGACGAAGCGGTCCATGAGAACCGGCAGTTGCGTATGTCTTTGTTAGATACCCAGACAAGCATAGCGCTTATGCGGAGTGAGCTTCTACAATTAAGAACTATGTACGAAGAGAAGTGTCGTGAGCTTAGCAGGTCAGTTCCATCAATAAATTACTATTGCCCACTTTGAACAAAAATGCTTTAAGTATAATACTTTCTTATATATGTGTGAAAAATAACTTGTTCAAACTTAATATGAAGACTCTAAAGAACAGAAAAAAAAACCCAGAAAATTGTTAATGAAGTTTGGCAAACGATATTCATGCAGTTGAAGCCTTTTTTACCATCCACTATTTTAAGGTATCCGACTACGTTCGGAATTATGATTTTAAAAATGCAAATGCGTAGAAATTGCTAAACGTTTTGATATTTAGTGTCACCTGAATTAGAATAAACATATAAAATTGTCCTAAGTATATTGCTGCAATAAAAAATTACTTAAACGCAATTTTTTGGCATAAAATGAAGAAGCGATATATTTTCTAAGCATTCTCCTTTTTACAGAAAATAATTCTATAATAATATTTTGCTTATATATAGCGAAGACCTCTCTACATAGACTGAACTAGGATTTTTGAAAATTTCACATTATTTTCAGAGTTACGATCAATTAAAATAATAACCGATGTTTTTTTGTTTTTTTTTTTTGTTTGTTAAAATTTCTTTAGTCTTATGTATTAAAATATGAATAAATTCACTTCTAAGTAATATATTTCAAATATCCTAGTTCAGGCAGCTATATATGTAGGAAAATATTACTATTATAGAAACATTAAAAGGAGAACGTTTTGAAAATATTTCATTTTTTGCCCAAAAAATTGCATTTAAATAGTTTTTTCTTGCAATAATATTCTTAAAATAGATTATATGCATATTCTAAATCAGGTGATGGTAAATATCAAAAAAATTATTCATTAACACGCTTTCTTAAAACCACGTTCTGAACGTAGTCGGATACATTAATTTGTAAAGAACGAAATATTATTTCAATGCATAAGAAACTCTTGTTACTTTTCTTTTATATACAAATCTTAATTAATTTCGCAGATGCATGCATTAATAAAATTAAATGTGGGCTTTGTTTTCTCAATGTTGACTAACTTTATTTTAACTAAATGTTTTAAGTAATGTAAAAAAAAAATCCTTTTCAAAAGCCTTTACGATGGATATAAATCCCCGAAAACACTTTATAAATAATAAGAAACTTCAAAACGGTTTGCTTATACTTTATTAAAAAAATGTAATTTATAGTTTACGTTATACACTATCAAATCCGCTAGAAAACATAATATTTATTTAGTTTATGAATTATTCCATTTTGTTCGTCTCGTAATCTTTTTTTATATAAATTATGTTCAACCATATGCTATAGTTTGGAAAAATTTCATTTAAGTTATGCTTAATATCTTATAAAAGGTTGTAACAAACCTTACCCTGACATGTAGTTGACATGAAAACTGATACTCTCATACAGTATTTTATTCTAGGCAAACTAAATGTGTCTGTGTGAAACAGTAAAAAATTCAGTCTATTGAAAGTTAAATTGAATTTAAAATAAATCCTACAAAAACACTAATAAAGAAAACTCTACTTTATTGAATTATATTTCTTTCAAAAGCGTCGATATCAGTGGCATACACCCCCGTATTGCCTGGAATTCCAGGGATTCAAACCCTCACTGACGCCTTTTGTAAGATCCGGCTTGGGGCCCAAAACCTGACTTTGAAGGGGGGGCGGCTAATATTCTGGGTTACAACACTAGTTAATATTTTATATAAATTGAAATTATAGAAATGCTTATGCAGACTCAATGATTAAATAAAATCTATTTCTTCAAATATTTTAATAACATTTAATGTACCTTTTTCATTCGGTATGACTGCAAGACTGAAGCTTTGATACAAAGCCATTTTGTACTCAATTGGAAATTCATACATTTTTATTTTCCTTTGAAATAACATTTTAACGAAGTTCGTTTCAGTGTTATTTTTTGTATAAAATAAAACAGTCAATAATTATAAGTCCACTAGGGATGGCAAAAATATCTTGCTAAAAATAATGAATAATTATCTATTATCTTTGACTGGTCTGAGTTTATCTTTTTTTTAGCGAAAGGGAAAGAATTTTAGAAGTTTTACAGGAACAAGATCATCTCAGCCGTCAACTCAACTTATTGCAGTAAGTAAGCCATTGTAGGGACTACTTAAGTCCATTGGTTATGCAGTTTAACCAATTTATTTAAATAACCAATTATATTTGTATTACTATTAATAACAATTTTGATTAATCGAAATAATTATTTTGTATATTACGGTTATATTTTATTTAATGAAATATTCTTATTTTATATAAATATATATATATATATATATATATATATATATATATATATATATATAAACACTCTTAAGCTTTAGAATTCAAACTTGTCTTTATACAAAGTGAGGATAATTAAAGGTTTTAATTGTCTAAAAATTTTTAAATTAGCATTATGTTGAACAATTTTGAAAGAAAAAAGATGACTTATTGATAAAAAACTATTTTTGTAAGTAGTATTCTGTTCATTTATTGACTTATTTTTGAATTATTCATGTTAACGCATAATCACACGTATATGTATTTGGAGCAATTTTTCTTTCAAGCAACCCTTTTGAGGAATTTCTTCCAAGTTGCCATAGCAACGGCTTCGAACAGCTTTTTCCAAGTAAACTGAAAGAATGGCTTGAAATTAAGATTGTTCGAAATTCCAATCAATGGGGTTCTTCATCTCTCTACGTCATAAAAAAGATGGTGGTAAAGATGGCTGTCTCGGCTTCATCAAACGCATCAGAAATGAAATATAATATTTTAAAAAGAATGGCGATCCATTTCTGTTTTCGCGAATGTAAACGCGAATGCAGCAAAAGAAATAATATTGGATGTTCGTTTTCAGAAGCAGAAAAATGAGAAGACAGGGCACGGTTGATATCAGAGCATGTCGTTTAATTTATGGCAACAAATCACCCTCACACCTGCTCAAAAAATTTCCTTGCACGGTTGCTCGAAAGAGACGCGAGTTGTTCAAGACGTGCGTGTGTGATAAGGCTTTTAGTATAATCAAGATTTTTTTCATTTCTGTGAGCTCGTAATTTTCAAATGATTTCCTACAATTTAATTCATTTATTTATTTTTTAAAGTTACATGGAATTTCTTGATTGAAAAAAAAAGAAAAAGAACACGATGTTGGATATTATTGGTAGTTTGTGATTCATGTAATCTAATCTGATTTGGAATTCAAATATTATTCTGAAGTTTTCTTTTTGCTACCGAAATTTGTAGAACCAGGATATTATATAATTTTCTAGGATATT
This sequence comes from Trichonephila inaurata madagascariensis, assembly GCA_019973955.1. Lineage (NCBI taxonomy): Eukaryota > Metazoa > Arthropoda > Arachnida > Araneae > Nephilidae > Trichonephila > Trichonephila inaurata. Next base: position 68,474 of record BMAV01027698.1, read on the forward strand.
ATAAAAATTCCTTAAAATAAAATTTTGTTAAAGATTTTTGATGATATTTATATAATTTACTTACAAAATAGTAACATCACTTCTAAAGAAAATCTGACTTCTAAAACTGACGGTCACTAAGAAATAACTTTACAGTAATTTCAACCTTTATTTCACTTTTCTAACATTTCCCTAATAAATCACGGTCATGTTTGGAACATAATAATCATAAAAGAATGAGGGCTTATGTGGGAGGAAGAATCATCATATCTATTAACTTACTCATCATCAACGGAATTTTGTATGGATTTTTAGCTGCCACAAAAGGACAACATGCTCTACTTGTCTTGAAGCATCTGTAATTTCCCTTATCCCTTTTTTTTTAATAAATGGAAAATGAATTTTAAAATATTTTAAAGAAATATTCTGTTCGAATGCATTTAGATAAATGACTTACTTTTCTCGTACAATTATTTCAACAACTATTTAATTATCATTTGCATGCTCGCTATTTAATTCTCTCATGCATTCTCTATAATGCATTAAGTTCATCATTTAATTTTTATTTGATATTAATGATATGTGTTTAATTTTTATCGATTCTTATTAGTGATGCCAATAAGCGTCTCTTGGATTCCCATGATGCTTTGCGCAACAATGTAGAAATTCCATGCAAACAGGTTTGTATTGTTTTATTGTATTCTTGCTAAATGACGATTATTAAATATGGAGATTTTTAACTAAGAAATTAAATTTATAAAATTTTCTTTTCGATATATTAATTAAATACGTATAAAAAGTTGCAATCAAAGCTATTTTTGCATATTTTTTCTCGTAGCGTTTTATTTGAGTCATTGACCTTGAATTTATTATCATACTCTGATAAATAAAATATAATAAATGCTACATTATATATATTCATTGAAAAATTCTTAATTTATTTCAAAAATGAAAATAATAACCATTGGATTCCCATTTCTTTATTGAATCTGAACTCAATAAATATATTTGCTCATTTCTTTAAAAAATTAACGGAATTGGAATGAGAAAATGAATTTACTTCTTAGGAAATAAATAAATTTTAAACATAAATGAAAATTAGATCTTTAATCAAATTTGATAGATTTAAAAGACAGTTATACTCTCATAAATGTACTATTATAAGTAATTTTGAATATGATGGGTTCTTTAGGGTCACCAAAACCTTTATAGATGCAAAAGTGGATCTGTGATTGGAGATTATTTGGATCCAGCTTATTCGTATGACATTATGGGTAGGTTAGTATCTTTGTTATTGGAAAACTTCTCATACACGTATCTAATATAACTTTTGAGCTTTTAGAGATAGAATACTTTAGAAACTGAGGAGATATTTACACAAATATCGGGTTAAAGTGAAATTTATGGGGTGCCCCCTTGTGAAATTGGTGATATTTTTGATGATCTCTAAAATAGGTTGTCAAAAACAACACTATTCAGTCATCAGGGATTCAAATCAGTGGTATAATGCTTTTCAGTTAGTTCATTTCATCAATTTGAGACTCAATTTCAATTCAGTAAATCATCGAAGACAAGTGCAAGATTAATTAATAAGTTTAATGACAAATGGAGTGCGTCTGCACTCGTTCACGTACAGAAGACCTCTGATCAAAACTAAGACGGTTTTTACAAACAGCGCCCTCTATACTGGGGGGTTCTACCAAATACAAATATTATTGTTTTTTAAAAGAGTTATTGGATTTCAGGGAATCAAGGAAAGCAAATTACTGCATAAAATAAGAATCATGCCATACCAAAATATTAGAATTACTTATTTTAAAAATTCTAATTCTCTTGAGCTTCAATCCTCCCACAATTCAGTTCTAACCTTTCGGTGTTCATACGGCAAACAATGCGTAAAACCAGCAGTGTGAATGAGCTGTTGTGCATCTTCCCGTGTGCTTTTAAAAAGATTTATCTCACTTAAAAATTAGAATTTTTAACATCTGCGTATTCCATGAAGAGACCATGCGTATTCGAAGATAGACTCAAGAAAAGTAATCAAAGTTCAATTCGTGGCATCAATTTTTAAAAAAAATGAAATCATATAATTGGTCTTTTAAAACCACTTGTTTATCATCATTAAAATCTAGATCATTCTTGTTTCCTTCAAACTATTTATTCCTTCTGATGGACCTGCTATAGCTAACTCATATCAGTCTCTTACAGGAAAGTCATTTAGTTGAATTGTTGACGAAAGGCTCTCGTAATTTTGCTCCACGATCAAGTAACGAGGTTATTCAATCAATCATATTATTCGAATTCAAAACTTTTAGACAAACATCACTGTATCACATGTAATTTTTCCTTTCGCTCCAAATCATAAGACGAAGCATACATTATATTTTGACAAATTATTAACCGAAGGAACACTGCAGCAAAATTAAAAAAAAAAAACCAGTAATTCGCATTACAGTATTTAGCAAACACAATGAGTTAGAAATAAAATTCTACATTTTTCAACAAGAGTAACACAGCAGTCTTCTCTTCTCTTTCTAAAATTCGCCAATCTTGTTTTGTACTGCAAAATAGTTAGTTTTATTCAAATTTCTTTTATTTATTTTGAACCAATTTTTAATTGATTATTTAAATTATACGGCAGTTATAGTTGAGGATTCTTTTCCATGTTATTATCGTCTGCTTTAGTTCAATAATTCATGTAACTGTGATTCATTTGGTTACTTAATTTATTAGCTGAAATGTAATCGTTTGCTGTTTAAGTTAAGTTGCTTATGTTGGCATCTTTTGTAAATATGCTTTGTTTTAATATTTCAATCTGTTTTTTCAGTCTAAGAAAGGGATTATAATATATAATTGATGCTTGTGTTGAACTTAAAACTTGTTACGTATTTAACTTTTATATATTTTCAAAATATTTTCATTCATCTGGCGATTTTTATAAATCATTTGAGTGATTATAAGAATAAAAAGCACACACACACACATCCTTGGAATAAACTTTGGCTATTTTTCAAATATCTTTTAAAAAAGATGTGTGAATTTAAAACAACACAAAGTAATTAAGAAAAGAGAACATGTAACTTAATCAGAATAACTCCACCGTTCAATGTATCACGGCTGCCAAAATAAACGATTTTCTAGAATGAAATCGTCATTGCATCTTGAAATCTGAAAAATAAAACTTGAAAGGTACCTCACAATAACGAAAGGTTGTAGTTTCTCTATAATTCGTAAAAGCTCAAGGCAATTTTCGAATTATTTTAAGATTTTTTTATATATGTCTTATAAATATTATTCATGTATCGTTTAAAATGTAAATCTATTTTTTTAAAAATATCTATAAAACCTCTTACTTTACAAAATTTCATTAAACAAATTTGAAGTTCTGCCAAATTATGAAATGATTCAAAATGTTAGGCTTAATCATTGGCAAAAAAATTCCTATTTAGTATGTTTCCCTCTTTCTAAATCATAAAGCAGTATACATATATTTTAAATCTATGATCTGATTTATATGATTGTTTTAAAGCAGTTTTTAAATTCATAACATAATAAAATTTTCAATTTAACCCTAATTTGTGGTTTACTATAATTTTTTCATTAGTTTACCTTTAGTATGTAATATATGCAATATATAACTACAAACTTATTTAATTCTTATATATTCCAAAATCATAAAGAACTAGTAACACATATTAACAAAAAAAAAATATCACATGTTCTGTTTTTGCTACTTCAAAAAAAATTATATTGCTTTTTAAAATATGTATTGTTTTAAGAATTTGGTACAAGAAAATTTCAGTCAAAGAAATCCAATTGCTAACTTACTGGAATGGCTTGTAACAACTTTGCTCTATTTACGTAATTTACTTCCTCACCTACATAACCTTGAATTTTCTATTTGTTCAGAGAGCAAAAGTAGATACGTAGTCATTAATTGTGCTTACTATTATGCATATGCAAAGTTAAAATCAATAAACTTTTTTTGATATAAGTATAACAAAACATAACGTTTCTTTTTTTTAAAAAGGGACCTGTTAGCAAAATTAATTTTTTTTATCACGACAATAGTAATTGTAAGTTTTCAGCAAAAATTTAAATTTAGAGTGATTTTATATCATTTTTAAAATAAAAGTTTAATCATCAATGCTTTTGATAACTGTTAAGAACATTGAAAAATAAAGATTTTATCGGAAACTTGAATCCCTTATGTCTTTAAAATGATGTGTCAGGTTTCAGGAAGAAGAAAATGACGAAGATAATGAAAGCTGTGCCCAAAGAAGACCTAAATCTATGGACAACACATATACTTACCCAATTCGAAGAAGACCCAAGCCTAAAGATAGGCAACTTGGTATGAAAAATTTTTCTTCTCGTATAGTAAGACCTTTAAATGGTTTTTAAATATGTTTTTTGTTTAAAAAAAAACGACTCAAAATCATAGTACTAAAATAAATTTACCAGATATACTCTCTAATTTGTTTTTTTATTTTTGAACAATTAAAAATTCTACATCTAACCTGACTTAATTTATTTCTTTTAGTTCATACAATATTGTATTTATGTCTTTTATTTTCCGTAGATTTTTTTTCTGTTAGACCGATATAAAAAAGTAATAATTTCCATAAAGTAAACATGATTCTTTAAACAAAATAAAAATGAAACTATTACACTTTCATATTTTTTACAAAAGTGTTATACCATACTTTGCCGATTGCTATTGTGTAAAACAACGATTCTCTCAAACTTTTTTTTTCTGCGGTACACTTTTAACGATTGTAAAATTTTAGGGCACACTAACAATAAAATCAGTTTAAAAGAATTTTACTTATTTGTAATACACTTTGTAAAACAGCTTGTGATAATTATTTTCAGTGTTTAATAAAATAATATGTACGTCAAAGACAACAAAATATTTATTGAGTAACTAGTTACAGATTAGTTATAAGAATAGATTTAATATTTAATTTGAGCTTCATGATTCTTGATAGTTTCGTTTATATTGGTTCGTAAAAATAACTAATTTTGCCACTCTAATTTTGTCATCTACATTTAAAAGTCTTGATCTTTCTTTCTTTTTTTTTTCATTTTTATATTTGCTTATTCTGAAAATCCGAATTCCAGTAGTATAACAATACAGAAAACTATAACAATATTTTAAAAGCTTTTTTGGCTACTGTGAGGTAATCGCCTCTAATTTTTATCCAAAATGAATTCATTAGCTCTTCCTAATGTTTTGAAATTAAGTCTCGATTACTACAGAGTGACATTATTTACTGTAAATTTGGCGTATAACGCGCACCTATATTTTCAAGCTGTATTTTTTAGTTTTTAGGTTTATTCACCGTTTAACGCTCACTCCCTTTTTCACGAAGAAACCTGAAATGTACTTTATGTTTTGAAGCCATTAATTCGAGGTATTGTTCCAAGCTTTACTAAAAAATGTCGTACTTCTAGAACTACGACCCTTTAAGTTTATAAGGAATATTATTTCTTTCAAAGAAACAGTATTTCGATATGTATAGAAGTCTAATTTTTTTCTATACTCATTTTTTTTATTTTTAAATCTCTCATTTATATCATCGACGTATAACGCGCACCCCTATATTGCGATATTATTTTTTGAGTTGAAAATGCTTGTTATACACCGGAGTTTACAGTATTCCTCTTCATTCAAAGTTGATTTATGTACAAATGTATCCATAGAACCCAATCAATTTTTTTTAATATTGATCTATCCACGAAAGGATAAATTAAATATACCACGAATACCGTTAGTTTATTTCTTAAAAAACGGCCAAAGAATTCTGTTCAGGATTTCACATTTTTCACAGAGTAATTAGTAATTTTTAAAAAAATTGGTGGTACACAAAAGTGCTGCAGCACAGTCGTTGAAAATCACAGGTGTAAACCCCTCAGGGGGCTCACCTTCTTTAGGTGGGTACGGGTGTCACAATCCCGAGGTACCCTAG
>BMAV01027698.1:81577-132033 GCA_019973955.1 Trichonephila inaurata madagascariensis
CATTGGGGAGCGAATAGCGTAGCTTTTAATCGGCAGTTAAGGAATTAATTATAAGCTGCAAAAATTATCAAGATAAATGTTAATACAAGCCCATGGGGTCATTGGTAATTATGAAACTTGTTCTTAGTATTGTTAAATTAATAATAAATACATTGTACAGTACTGATACATTTATAAGTGTATAATATCAGTGTAAATGTGTATTTTATATTTTATTATATCAGAAAGTATTTTGTTTGTTTACTTTCAGTAAATTGATAATTTTTTAAATAATCTTTTGTTTTCGACTTTTCAAAATTCTCGCACCCCCTCGTAGAGTTATCACGCCCCACAAGGAGACACGCGCCACAGTTTGAGAAACGCTGTCTTATGAAGTATGTCTCAAGGAATGTGACAAAGCAAGACTGCGTGAATGCTTACGTATTATCGCAACCGTGTTGGGGACATTGTATTAAGCGAAGCACATGCCTATTCAGCAACGTATGACGCGTGAGAAATCGGGGTTGCCAACTTGGCGATTTATCTTGAACGTTGGCGCTGTTGCGATAGTATGTAAGTACCATCGCATGTCATTAAAAAATGTCTGAAAACTTTGAGTTTATTTATTTATGTACAAATTTAACATAATTTCTCTAAAACAAGTCTCTTTCTGTAAGATAAACTAAAAAAATTCAAAATAAAAAATTTAAATGTAAATAATTAATATTGAAATAAACAATATTCAAAGATTTTAATGAAATAATAAAAATAAGTATAATGTAATAACACTCTTCAGTATGAATTTAGGGAGATTATATCATTAATCACAATATCATATGAAATCATTCCATACATCCGATTTTATCTTTTTTTTCATTTCTCTTCTCTTCGTCAATGACGAAATTATTAATGTGAAAAATGGTACTTCAATCGCAACTTAATTCAACAACAAGCGAATACTAAAAGTTTCATAATTTTAATATGAACTGAATTTATTGTAACATAGAAGAAATCATTTTGTGCATGAATATGGAAAATCTGGGAAATGTATGAAAGGAATTAAATTTTTTTTGCCTTGGAATAAAAATACAAACAAATCTACAATCTACAATGGGCTAAATTCATGACGGGCACATGATTAGTGTAATCCCGTGTTCTGTAAGACGAAAAAGTTGGCAACTGCTAATTGCATGAGCTGATTGGCTGGAAACACGTTTGTAGTTATCATATGACTATGGCATCACATGAATTTAGCTAATTAATTGGAAGAAAAACTTGAAAAATAGAGCTTACAATTATATTTAAAAACAAATTTTCAACGAAATTTTCAAATCAAAATTCAAACCTAAACTTCCTCAACATTACAATAGACACAATGACAATAAAATGTTTCCCAAAACATTTTTGAAACAAATTGGTAAATGATATCGCCATGTATCTGGAATGTCTCATTATTATCTGGGTACTTTCTCCCAAACAAGTAATATAAAAAAAATTTTTTTAAAGCCAAGTCCTACTTAGATCAACAAAGAAAAATTTTATTTTAGATACTTTTTATTAAATAGTTACAATTACTATAAATATGTATATACATAGGACAGAATCACAACATTAAGTGGTAATTTATTCTTATTAATTATCATTAAAGTGTCGTATTGTCATCCAAAACAATCGGGTAAATAAAATTTCAGTTCAACTGAATGCTTTAAAACGTGAGAAAAAAACCTTTTCAAGTTTTGACACATGTCGCCAAAAAGGATGCCAACGTGGCTGTATTTGTAATTCTTTAAATAATTAGTTTTAATCAATTAATTTTTATTAATTATATAATTAAATTATTGTATTGTCGTCCAAAGTAATCATGTATATAAAATTTCAGCTCAAATGAGCTCTTTAAAATATATTTTATTAACGATTGAAAATTCCATCAAAATAAATAAATAAATTGAGAGTATGAGCTAACAGTAGGAATTGAAAAAAGAAATAGTTATTATACTTTTGTATGTTTGTAAATGCCTTTTTTGAAACAGTGATGTTTTATTTGTTTATATATTCTAGTTATAAAAAAAGATTGATTTTTTTATAAATCTCTAAGTTTAAAAAATATACATTGGGCTTTTTAAACACTTGACCTATAATTACAATTGCGTTTTTTAAAAAAAAAAATGCTTTATTTGCAGTTGGAATAGAAGCATGTCGCCTAATCCACCTCTCCAGTGTTCAACTCCAAAAGAACGATTAGCTGAACAGTCTAACCCACATTTGCCAACTCCAATGCCAAGAACATCCAAAATCAACTGCATTTATGAATCAATAGACAGTGTAAGCATCTTTTTGCTTTTGTAATATTTATTACCTACGGTTGTGGATGTAGTATTTTAATCAATGAAATGCAACTTTAAAGCACTATCCTCATTTGGTGATGATTTTTTTTTAAAGAAAATAAAAAACAAACAATTTAAATATAAAATTAGAAGTAAGGCAAAGAGTTCTTAGTTGTAAAATGTATAATTACTAGCACACGTGGAACGATATCATGTTTTTCAAGATGATGATGCAAAATAAAACTCCACTTTTGTGAGTTTTGTTTGAAATATTATTACAACTATATATATATATATATATATATAAATGGACTGTGCAACGTTCGCTTCACCGTATGGGTTGCCAGAGCCGTCGACCGACGAGAGTACTATTGCTCAGCGCTCGCCATCGGGCTGCACGTCTTGCTTGGGCAAGAGAACACAGACACAGAGACTGGAGTGTAGAAAGGACTGGAAACGAGTAGCATGGAGTGATGAGTCTCGATTCAGACTACTTAACGCCGACGTGAGGTTGAGAATATGACGTCAGGCTTATGAAGTCATTTATTCTGCATGCCAGGTTGGAAGTGTACAAGGGCATGGTGGCTCAATCATGGTCTGGGGTGTTTTTTCGTGGCACTGTTTGGTATCTTTGGTGCGTGTACTAGCCTCCCTCAATACAATTCGGTACGTAGAATTGCTGGGTGATCCCCTCCATCCGCTTACGCTGTTCTGTTATCCGCACGGCAATGGAGTTTTCCAGCAAGACAGCTGTACCTCTCACAAGTCCAGGTTGGCTACCGGCTGGTTGGATGAGCATTCCTCTGACTTTTCTGTCATAAACTAGCCACCTAGAAGCCCAGACTTAAACCCCATTGTGCACCTTTAGGATGTTTTGATCAAGGCGTGAAAGGTCATCACACAGCACCAACGAACCTTACTGAATTATGGTCAGCTTTAGCCAATATTTGGCAAGTCATTCTCGTGTAACATTTCCCAGAAACTTGTTGAATCTATGCCTCGACGGGTGGCACTTCGGCGTAATTAAAGCTGTTATATATGCAGCATATTATAACAGTAAGGGTTTAATCAATTTTACGTGTAAAGTTCGAGATTATAACATGGCAAAATGTAACAAAATGTGAAGTTTTTATAAAATAACATAACCCTCATTGGAATAAAGAAAAACTGTAACTTTTTAAATTTAAAGGTTAAAAAGAATCACTCACAGTCTTATTTCTGTTAAGATCTAGAATAAAAAGTATGGTAATCTACTTTTTTCGGGTTTGATTTTGGTAAATTTTAAATTTTATCTTATTTTTTTTAAATTGAAAAAGAAAAGAAATTATTTTACTTCGTCATAATATGATTATTCAAAATATTTTCAAGAATATATTTAAATATTCCTATCAAATTAAAACATTTCAACACAAAAGAGATCAATTATAGCAGAGAAACAATACATAGTCAGAATTTTAAAGGAAATTGAAAATAATTTTTAATATTAATAGTATTTCTTAATTTAAAATTAAACTAAGCGCGGTTGATATAAAATTCAAAATTTCATAGATTGAAAACAGTGTTGGAAGTCTTATACTAAAACAGTTTTATCGTTTTAAATATTTATCACGGAAGAAAGATTGCTAAAATCAAAATCCCTATTTAGAGGCAATTCGTTAACAAATAAGTATTATAACTTAATCTTTTTCGCTACAATTATTAATTAAACCAATATTTTCTGTAAAAAATATCATTAATATAGAATGAAAATTTAGTCATACTTGCGTTGTCATATTGTGATAGTAACAAGTAATTTTTTTAAAACCAGATAAATCAAAAACTTTGAGTTCCTCTGAAGTCTTTATTTTTTAAGTAAAAATATTTAATCTATCTTTTTCGCCGTCAATTGAAATTACGGAACTTCCGTATTGCATCGTCGACACACTTCGCTAAACGAAAAAGACATCGCCAAATATTGTGTCATCGTTATTATTGCCGTTTTGAAATGAGCACGGGAATAGTTTCCGCTATAGCGACATTTGGCGACGCCTTTTGATTTGACACAATTGATCGACGGTTTAATACGTAAGTACCGAAATTACTACTGTATGACTGAAAATTTCTTTTTTTAGGATAGAAATTTAATAAATAAACCTATATACGAAAGATAAATTATTTCAGAATGAAAGTCTACCTGATAACTCTCCTCAGTCGGAGCTCAACAACAACTCTATCGAAGTAGAAGAACTGTACGAACCCAGCGGACCCCCGGAAAAGACTTTCAAAGTCATTTTTGTAGGCGATGCCGGAGTTGGAAAATCTTCATTTGCTCTACGAATTAGTAAAGGCGTTTTCGTCCGCCACATGAGCTCCACACTAGGTACGCAGGATTCTTCATCTTATAAAAATGTTGTTCAATAAATATTGTATTTTACTAACTTCAGCTTACGTGTGTACATATAATCCTTCAGTGTCTTACTAAATTTAATTGTAATATGAAGTTTTGAAAAACTTATAGTTTGTTTATTTTGCTCTCATTATACAACTAGAAATTATCAAATGCCTTGTCAAATCATAATTCTTATCAAATCCTCTTTTAAAAATTAGAAGTTTATGTAGTTCTTTTCTAACGCTAATAGTTGATACAGAAACCCGCCGATATGATTGAGTTCCTTTGTCACTTTAGATGCAATCACGTTTTATTTTTTTGTCGCCAAAACTCACTTCAACATTTGACGGTTTTCTAAAGTCAACTTTCTCTTTTATCTACAACTGCACTTGGAAGAATTGCTCTTCTTTATATGCGTGTATAACAAGGGCGTTAAACTCAAAGTCTGACTAGGGCCAAATAAAAAAGGTTTAACTTAAGGTGGGCCGCAAAGGAAATAGAAACGTAGGTTTATTTCGAATAATGCATTATAATAAACATTTATAAAAGAACAAGAAAAATTTGATATGTACGTCCTGGCACTTGACATCTCTTTACTGCTACTATGTTTCCTATTTCAGAAGAAATTTTGATATTTCATTATATGTTATTGTGTGCCAGTATATTAACCGGGCCGCGCTAAAATGCTCGTTGTGGTCCGCATGTGGCCCGCGGGCCGCGAGTTTGACACCCCTGGTGTACAACATATAAGTAAATCGTTGAGCCATAAAAAGGCCAAACGTATAATTTTGAATCAGATATTGTTAGTAGTAAAAAAATATATTCACTATTTGCGCTAAAAAAATTCTAACAGATATGCCTATGTTTTCTTAATAAGAGCCTGTTTTACACATAAACCCTATATATACATATGTTTCTACTGCTATAGTATAAGCCTTTGCAAATGCGGAGGCTGCAGTGTCTGGGCGAACTTTGACATTTAATATTCGTTAAGAACAAAAGTCTTAAGACTTCATTACTATTAATTTGTAATAATTATTCTCTCTCTCAATTTAATACTTTGGAACTAGTAAAAGCGTTCCATGTAATTTCCTTTCCAACTTTTAAATATTAACTTAAAATAATTATATTTATTATTTTGACACTTTTGGTTCTTAAAAATGATTAAAATTGAATGAATCAGGTGCTGTAATTGTATATATAATATTGTCTTTTGAAAACCTGGTAGTTTGATATAAAAGTAGTATTTTGTTGATGTTAATTTACCCGATTTTGTCAAATATTGATAACAAAATACATAAAATACTGTTCACAAATAAATTTGCCTTTATTTCCAATATTTGTATTGGTTATACTGTTACCATACGTTTGCCTTGTTTATGTGTGTTCTCTGTGACTTCTTAATTAAGTAAATGAATTTTAAATAAATGCAGGTCTGGATTTTCTTATGCGACATCTACGAGTTGATGGAAAAAATGTTGCAGTGCAATTATGGGACACCGCAGGGCAAGAAAGGTAAGGAAGAATCTATGAGAAAGTGGTGAAATATGTTTATACATTTTATAAACGAAAATATTTCATGTAGTTAAATTTCTTTCTCTAATTCATAAAGGTGCAATTAAATTCTCACTACTAATTCATACTAGTAAGTTATAATCAGTATTCTTTTGAACATTAAGTCCTAGTAAAGTTATAAGTAGCGTGCCCGCTTCTTAAGCCTAACAATGCGGGTTCAACCCCGCCTGGAGTCGATAGATTTTGTGGATGCGAAAACCATAGGTATGCATGTCATATGATTATGTGACATGTAAAAGATCCCTTAAGTATCAATTTTTGGCTCTGGTACTTTCGGCATAATTAAATCATGGCAATATTTAGCATCCTTTGAGAGCTTTGGCGCAAAATACTCTTAACGGCTGCAAAGAGAACATATTTCCATTAGTTCATCTTGGGGCGTTTTTTTCCTACTTAGTTATCATGAATATTGCATATGATAAATCTTTTATTCTCCAATGAGGCTGAATTTTAGCAACTTAGCTTTTGCAGACACGGCAAGTCCCCAAATGTGAGAACTTTTTCATAATGCTACCATTTAGTGGCGCTACCAAATTTGGACGCTTGAATTAAAAACTAATTCTAGCGTCCAAATTTGATAATGGTGCCACCATGAAATGGCTCTCACATTTGGAGACTTGCTGTGTCTAAAAGGCTAAGTTGCTAAAATTCAGTCCCATTGGGAAATTATATCTGAAAATTATATTTATCAGAGGAGCATCATATCTGAGGATGAATCATTTGCGGTACATTTGCGGCAATCCTTTCTCCTGCAAGTCGCAAATAACAAAGGACAAGAATAAAAGCGCTTAGCGATTGGGGATTTGTATCAATTGCAATAGTGGCTGCAAAACAACCTTCTCTATATATCGCTCAGGAAGAACATCAACAGAGAAAAGAACGACTTGCATCTCTAGAAAGAGGGTATGCGGTGACCCCTTCTCCCGCAAGTCGCAAACGACAAAGGACAGAAATAACAGCGCTTGACAACTGCCCCGAATATGGATTTCTTTTCATCCCAGTCATTTGATGTGTGCACTTCAGATTCGAAGGTGGCCAATTCAAATCACTCTGTCCCAAGCAGCAGCCAAGGTCACCAGGGGTAATTTGCCATCAACATAGTTTCCGTCTTTGTGGTGGGGACCCCATTACCAAAATTTGGTTGCTTTTACTATTAGGATACGATTTTTATACTTTGTTTGATATTTTAACTTCTGTTGAAACTGTGTTGTAAATATTTTCATGATTAGCCAGATTTGGCTCTTGCGCCGTAAGCCCAAACACTCACTCAAACATTTTTTGTAAGCTTTCTATTATCAGAAACTTATAATTCTTTATTCAAGTTTTGGCTTAATAGAAAGTTATCTTGAACTAGCGCACTTATGTCTGATATGATAAGACCATAAGGTTTTACTCCTAAATTATTATAAAAGCAACAGTAATAACATTCTAATGAGTTTTAAGCACTCACTTTGATTGATAAGTGGTCTATGTCCCAAATCTCCTTGCAAGCAGCTTCTAATCTAAACAAAATATATACCTTCACACCTATGAAACCTTTGTTCACGTCTATGTAGTACAGAAAAATACCAATATTTTCTAAAAATCATTAGAAAATGTTTATATTTTATCGAGTTATGTTTGTTTTTTGTTTAGAAATCTGATTGGTTGCATTTATATTACCATTAAATCAGAAAAATGAAGGACAATTTATATATATTTAATTTAATTTACTTATAACCATCCAATAATAAAATGTTAGTAAATTTCTTAAATTTTATACCCATTTATATTACAGCAACACTCTTGTTTTGTTTTAGGTTTCGCAGTATAACGAAGACATACTTTCGAAAAGCAGATGGCGTAATGCTGTTATACGACTGCACCTGCGAACAAAGTTTTCTGAACGTTAGACAATGGGTAGAGGATATAGACGTAAGTGTTTGTGCTTCGTTCTAGATAAAATGAAGCCTTAAGCGAAAATAAAATTAATAATCTAAAATTAATTTGAAAAATTGAGAAATTATTGATCAAAATAAAATGGAATTCGAAATAGCTTATTTTTAAATGTAGAAAGATGCTGTTGTATTGCACAATTCTAGTAATAAATCCCCGAAAATTCGAAAATTTTTGAATCGAAAATAATAAAGATTATAAACCAAGACGCTGCGTGACATTAAATTTTATTTGGTCTTGTAGGTTGCCTGCTTCTACAGCATGATGGCAGAAAAAACGTCTTCAGGCACGGTAATCAATGCAAAATTTTAAATACTTCGTTTTTAATTTTTTTCGTTGAATTTTAAATTGCGCTAGGTTTAAGTTTTAATTTGAACGTCTTAAAACATAAATCAGTCCCTGTTCTAAGAAACCATCTGTTTCGAAAAAATTATTACCCCTGTAAAACTCAAGAGTGAATTTTAGAAAAAAATCTTTTTAGAATTACTCGTATAGCATAATCATATAGTATCTCAAACTTATAAGAGTTATCTCAGAAAAAATCTATTTTTCCGAAAGTGGTTTTATTTAGAGTTTTAGTTGAATACCCTTTGGTAAGCCAATTTACCAGCTGGTTGAAGCGAGATTCAGATTTGAAAGTGCTTGTTGTGGTATTTTCACTAGTTTTCAACTATTGCAACATACATAATATAATTGGAACGTTTCTGTAGTATGGTATGAGGAATGCCTTTAGGATTGTTTCTATAATTTAATGAGTGAGAAAAAATATTGATTAGTTGTTGTTGTCTTGTTCAAGTCGTACAGAGAAATAAAATGGTGTCGAAGGGTCCTAAATATCCCTTGCAATGTCGACGACCTTTGGCGAATAAAATAGTTGATAGCCCGTAGGGTTTAGGTGTATGTTGTGGAGTTTAGCCAATGTAGAAGGACAATTAATGATATGAATAGGAGAAAGTTGAATGTCATTACAATTAGGAGAAGTATTAAACTTATGGCCATCAGGGGATGTTTTCATCCCTTTAAAGTGTCTCAGACGTAGTCTGGCTATGGTGGTAGAAATTACGCGGTTAAAATTAAGATCTAGAATAAAAGGCTTCTTAACTGGATGGTAGGAGAGTTTAAATCTAGTTATTGCATCAGCATCAGTAAGGGTAAGGCTATTGGAAAACTGAGGGAATTTCGGGCTTCTTTGGCAGGGTTATCAGCTAGCACATTGCCGAAGATGTCTACATGGGCAGGTATCCACTGCAAAGTGTAAGTTCTTTGGGGTACAACTACTGTGTTTATAAGGGCAAGTATATCCTGGGTCAGTTGAGAGTTGCCCCTCAGAATCACCTGGAGCTCAGATCTAGTCTTAAAACAGAGTATAATGCCTCTGGAACTCACCATTACTCTTCTGGAGGTAGTTATCTAAGGCTTGTTGATTAGTATAATCAATGAAAAACAATAGTGCTACGCAAATACGGTAAAATTATAAACATTTATCTCGAACATTAGTTTGTTTCTTAATTTGAAAAGTAGTAGCGATATTAAAAACTATGTTACTGACTGTATGATTTTTTTCTGCCCATTTTTTTAAGTCTTTGGCAACTATATTCCCCAAAATTTGGTTTTTCGGACAAAGGTCAGGTCTCACGATAATTAGCTGAAACATGTCCAACGGAAATTTTTATTTATTATTGCTTAGCATTTAGCAATCAAAGAAAAAACCTTTTACACTACACATGTTGATTAACAATAATGCATAAATAATGCGTTGAACTGTTTTCCTTCTATAGAAATCATCTACGCAGCGCATACCCTTGATGATTGTCGCAAATAAAATAGATTTAAGAGAAATGGCGGTGAAAACTGGAACGACCTGTGTTACAACAGAACAGGGTGAAAGACTTGCGAAGGTAAGAAAGCTGTATATTTTTTTCATAAAAGGATTCTATATTGAAAATACAAAAATTCTGTGCTCTTTAGTTCCAAGACAGATTTTTGAGGGAAAATTTAAACTTCGATTGACCGTAAAACTGATCTTACATAACAATTTATTCTAGAGGAACTCCGATTAAAAATATTTTTGAAAACTCCTGTCAGAAAACGACCAGAAGACTTTCGCCGGTCAGCTTCTACTCTTTTTTCATCGGCGCTCTGCGCATGCGTCATTTCTGTTACGCTGATGCTATTTTCTTCAAAGAACCAGCAACGGATGAGGGTTCTTATGGCAATTGTCATATCATGTCTTTTTCTACGCTTAGGCATACCAATATACATCATTATTATTCATTTAGTCGAATATAATCTTAAAATAAAATTCTGTAAATGGTAAAGAACACTCATGTTATTTAAAATGAAAATTATATTTGAAAATAGGGAGAAAAAGCATAACTTTGAGCAAAATTTGGTATAAAGCGATAATTTTCTCATAAAGAAAGTAATTGATAGTTGTACTTAAAAATATATTATCTTAAAAAAATCTTAGGAAAGAGAGAGAGAGCCCCCTTACACAATTTCAGTAGATTCATAAAATAACGAAAACCTAAATTTCGCAATGCATAATTTAAAATATGAAAGAAATAGTGAAAAAAATCAATTTCTAATAATTTCTACTTTTGTGTGTTTTTTTTAATTAACAGTTATCAACAAAGAGAAAAAAAAGTTGTAATCACCCATATTTCATGATGATGTGTGTCCATGATGAATTAGATTGTGCCATGCGCACATATGACAACTCTTGCCAGATCTTTTATGTTTTCATAGAGGTCTGTCCGTGCCGAAAGGCACTCCGATGTCATGTAGAGTGGTAAGGATGGCAGGGCAGCAAAAAATATGGGACCTTTTGTCAGCTTGGTGTCATGACAAATTTCGATATGTTTTCGTTCCATCGGGATTTATTTTTATCCCCCTGCTGTGTCCTGTTCTTAGTCTGACAATTGTTTTTGTTATTGCTCGCTTACAATTGATGTGGCAAATTTGTTGGGAGGTGGGTATCGAGTTTTCTCTTAATTTGTATTTATCCAGGACGTTGATGTTTGAAACGAAAAGTTCTGTAACACATTTTTAATTATTTCAGAAATAAGAAAAATTATTTTTGAGACAAACAACTAATTTTAATTTATAAATAATTTTTTTCAAATGCATTGAAAGGATTTAATTTCTGTTATTTGTATTTATAGGACTGTGATACGACATTCATGGAAGCTAGTGCTAAAGAAGGTTCCAATGTTCTGCATGCGTTAGCTAATCTCGTAAGGTAAAAAAGAACTTTTGATTGGGGAAAACTTTAAAATTAATGCTGTACTATACGCGTTCTTGTATGTAGAGACAGTATTAGTTTTTCGTTATTGTGAAAAATTATTCTAAGAAATTGTTTAATGGATATAATTGCAGTTAAATATGAATATAGTATTTTGTATGTAATTTCTTAGTTTATCAAAATGTTTTATTATAACGCTTATGAAAGCACTACGTTGAATAATTGAGTTAAAAAATTGGAATCAATTTATAAAATTGCGTGGCATAAAAGTTTTTTAAGGGTGTCCGGCACGTCCATAGAAGCCCATGTTAAATTGCGTAAGTGTATGTACCTTTTTCTCAAAAACTACATACTTCTCATGAATAAAATTGTTACAGTAGATTATGTGTACTATTAATAACACTGTAACGAAGGGTTTTGTCTTTTTATTCAAAATTAAATTAATTATGAATTTTTTAAAAATTGTCCAATTTTTTTCCCTAAAATTTAGTTTAAGAAAGTCATATCTAAAACAGTTTGCTAGATATATATAATTACCTCCATTACAATGTGTAAACATGTTGAAGGTCTACTCACTGAAAATTTGAGGATTATATAATAAGTAGTTTTTGAGAAAAGAGTACATAAAGAGAAAAATATTACATTTTGAGAAAACAGGCTTTAAAGTGAAAATTTGTAATTTTTTGAGCATTTACTTTTTTTTAATACTTTCCAGAAGCATATGAAGTATTTTTTTACTCTTTGCTCGAACAAAAAACTCCTCTTATTTTTTTTTTCATTATTTTTAACAATTTTGCCTTTTTTGGGATGTCAAGATGCTTTCATTGGACTGCACGATTCCTACGTGTATCTAGTTTTTTGAAGCATGACACACATTTATAACTTCGTTCAATATCGCAATGTTTTAAGCATTAATTTTGCTACATGACTCATATTGCTGTGCAATAGCAATATTTACCCCTAATTTTAGAGTTTTTAATTCCACAAATGTAGATCTTGGAATCATTGACCGTATGGTGTTATTAACTGACTCATTTGGGTTTTGCGTCTTTCAGGATCACCTAGATCTCTAAAAATTGACTTTATTTAATCCATTATGGTATATAGCACGTGTGTATGTGTTTATGATCATAGTGCCTTTCGTTACATTCAGCTTCTGTCTTTTGAAACTTGCACCAGGCATTTATAATCGCAGGATACAGTCCATGTTGAGGGCTCTCATTTGAAGACAGAAGATGAAAATAAACAGCCCAAACAGCAGTTTTCATGCAGTGTAGATTATTGATATTATTTCTAATAGACATACTATAATATCTGAGTTTTTTATATTAAAATGTCGGTGAGTCGGTTACAACCACTTAGGCATTTTCCATCATTTAACTTTTTTTTCGAAATTTCACTTTAAAGATCCAAAAAACGTGTACCCATACACTTTTGGATAAGCCCAACGCACTCTAATTTTTCTACTTGAACGTCATATGGATTCGCGCTCATCAGAAACCTAAGGGGAAAGACAGGTGCTCCCAGCAGAGCTCATTTGATGCGCGTCAAGGAGTAGCTTCATTTAAAAGAATAAATAAAAATACTTCTAATTATCAAATTTCCTCATATCATATTAATTTTAAACAGAAATATTTTAACTTTTAAAAAACTTTAAAAAGTGAAAATCGATAATTTTTTGAAAATTCAAATGCCGGACCCCCCCTTAAATGCTTTTGATATCTTTCCAACAATTCGTGTTAATTAAGTGAAAAAATGAAAAAATTATTTATAAGTACAAAACTTTTCATTATTATTCTTTTTCAACAGTTAGGAAATAGAAACAAAAGTAAGATGTGTTCTATTTTTAATAATCTCTTTTAAGAGTATAAGAAATTCGGAAGCTTTTAAGCAGCAAATGAGAGAGAGAGAGAGAACATGGTTGAATTAATATGAAAAGCGAAAAAATTTAGGTTTATTTCTGCAAGACAATATATAAAATAAAACAATATAAAATCAAAACATTTTTTATAAATATATATAACCACAATTCCCTGCATTTATAACTTCTTCAGGAAAAATCGGGTTCGCTGTACTCGAGATTAGAAAAAAAAATATTCATTCTGATTTTTAAATGCAAAAGGAATAAATTAACTCATGTTTCGGGTAATTCTAACATTTTTCTTTGAAAAAAATATTTCACAACTCAAAATACTTCCGACAAACTTGAACTACATTCTGTGAATCATTTTAATATTCCTATCACATAAGCATTAACCGCAACACTCATTCCCTTTCAAGGCAAATGCAATACTTCGAAAACAGCATCGAATTCTTTCTTTTCATAAAATGGAATACTTTTTGATTGATGTGTTTCCGTTCGACTCAAATTCTGTTTTTTCCCACTGATAATCAAACGTTTGTATTTTGTGCACAGATCCATGATAACACGCCAGGACCTTCAGCTGTCAGCTTCTACCATGCAACTTTGTGAGGCAAAACCAAAGAAATCCATGTGTTGCGGAGGAAAATGAGAAACCACCTGCAACCAGACATGTGACGACCATTTTTGACATTTTACAAAAGAGAGAAGCGCGTGTTTTTGGAATGCTGCTGTGGAAGACAAGTCTTGTTTTGTCTTTGAAACGTACTTTGTGTGCGATACAAGCGAGCGAAAACATGACATTATAAATCGGAGATATTGTGTTTTACCTTTGTTATGATGGCTAATTTAATCCAATGGTGTGTCGTAGGGTGTGTCTATAAAGTCTATATTTTAATGAATCAGATTAATGTAAAACATTTATGTTAAAAACATCAGTATAACGAAATGTTATTCTTACCAAAATGAAGTTGCACAATTTAGTAGCATCAAGAGAGTTCCTCTTTGAGATAATTTACAAACTTATTTTGTAGCTTCTTCTAAATTAATTTTTTCAAATTTTTCTTTTCTCTAAACAATTTCTAAGGACAAATTAAAAAAAAATAATAATAAGCAACTCTCTGGCGCTAGAATAATATTTTAATAACAATATACCGTTACAAAGCTCTTTTTACAATAGAACATCAAATTAAATATTGCTCGAGACCACAAAATAAAATGTTGTTGCCACAAACGATTTTACATAAAATAAACAAATAAATATAATAAATTAACAAGGTAAAAAATTAATTAAATTAAGTAAATGTCACGTGACACTAGTTCACAATTCTTCATATATGGCTTTGTTAAACAACATTTTCAGCAGATGAAAAAAATCGTTTGAAGAATTTTTATTAAATTTTTTTTTATCAATGAAAAATAGGAATTCTTTTTATTGTTGTGATTCAAACAATTTTTATTTAGGAAATATATTTACTCACATACTGGATGTTTGAATGTAATAATTATACATAAATGCGTAGAACAAAAGTGTGAAGGAATATAATTATTTAAAAAATAGAAGATGTAAATTAGAAGTGAACAATAAAACAAATTTTTATCCGCGTGCTTGTTCTAAAGTAAATATAGACTTAATAGAACTCTCTTTATAATCTTGTCCGTAATTATTACCGTAATATGATATTTTTTATTGTATTTTACCATGTGAATTTATGTATGTTTAAAACATAAGGCTATGAGAGATGTAAGAAGTTGTTTTACCCAAATAAATATCTAACTATAAATAGCTATGGTGGCTTTTTTTGTACGGTTCATTCAAAATCCTTTTAAATGCTACATATATTTAAGTAATAAAAATATTTGTAAATACGCATTTTGATGAGAAATTTTTCAAATTTCTATAATATTTTTTTTATTTATATATAAAAAAAATAAAATATATCATATCCCGAGAATAATCACCTATCACTTTCTTGTCTGCATATTTTTATATTTTGTTAATGTAATTTGTTAATGCTGTGTCAGTGTAATATGTTAATATTTTATAGCAAATTTTCATTCTTTCTCAATAGAATTTGCATACTTTTGATTAATTCATGCACTTTTTTCCTATTATTCGAAAATTTTTCTTCATTAAATATGATTTATTGAGTGTAATATTGTATGAATACTTTTTATTTTTTTTCTCCGAACTCTTTAGTAAATAAATTAACAGTTGAATGATTTAGCGACTAAAAAATAAATATATTCTCGCAATTGGCTTTGATTAAAGATTTTCAGTATTTGTTTGCTTGTGAAACCCATATAGTGCTTATATTAGGTATACAATCCCCTTATAAAAATATTCTTAAATTAAATACTTATTTGTGGATTACTAAAAGCTAATATTTAAAAAGTCACAGAATTCCTAAATGAAATTTCATTTATATGCTAATAAATACTAATAATTAAACAATTCAACTGTAATGTAACAATTTTAAAAAAATTGAAATTTTAATTATTAAAATCAACATAATTTTTTATTTAGAAAACTAGCTACAAAAAAATCAAATGTACTGTTCCAAACAACATATACTCATTTATTCTTAAGGCTTTTAGACAGGTTCGCTTTAATAATGAGCATAACATTTGATATATTAATATCTGGTTCAAATTTTGTGCGAATTAGACCAATAACACCGTTTATACACTGGTGTGCAACAATTAAGAAACAAAAGCATGTTTGCGAATTTTTCAAAAACTACTCAATCAATTCAAATAAAATTTTGTACGAAAAATTCTTAAAATAAAAAGATGCTGATAAAAAATAATAACTAGTACTTGCTTATGGTGCTGATTTATGCGAATGAAAGCATGTTTATCCCAAAATAATAAAAAAGCATGTGATATTCCTCCAACATCCCAACTACTCTCCAACGCAATCTATCATCGAAACGTTACTTTTGTGTCACACTGTTTCTAAAAGTTTAAAAATAATTATAAGCTCTAAGAAATGCGATCAAAACTAAAACCGCAAATAGTAGCCCTTAACTTTTTCGTGAGCCATTTATTTCTCTTTTGAACCTCTCGCAGTTTTTTATGTTTTATTAATAGCAGTTAAGGAAATATATCTTATTTTGCCGAATTTTATGTTTACAATTAAATTTAAGGGGTGGGAAGAATACTTCTTAAGGAATCCTTTGCCGTCATAAAGAAAATTAAATTTTATGGTGATTATTTTCCATTAAAAGAGATGAGAAGCATATTGCAATACACATCACGTTCTGCACACATGTGGCGGGTACTCTATTCTTGTCCCTTTCTGCTACATTTCCTATATTGTCTATTGTTGAAAACTATCTTTGGCATCTGATTTCCCACACTGGTTAAGCGCACATCATCCGGAACTACACACTGCTTTACTTGGAAGCTAGCAGGGTGTCCTTTCCTTTTTCTTGAAGAATATCCGTCTATTAGCCAACGAGCTAATGCTATACGGAATGCTAATTAGTCTAAACTTATGTTTCTTTTGCTCACTAGCTACAGTATGATACTATTTATGATGGCAAGGTCAATAAGAAAATAAACGTTATGATGCCACCATTTTACTGATCTTCTCTTATTTGGTATCTTAACTTTTGCACACTACTGTATAGTCAATGACTATTTTTTTAACTACTGTGGAACACGATTTAGCCACATTTCATTCGAAAAGATGATAGGAAAAGAATGGCAAGCATTTTAACTCTCTAATGTTCTACTTTTTTTATGCACTACAGGTCACACTTTGAAAAAGAAATTGTAAAATAAAAATTGAAAAATCAAAAAAAAAAATGGGCTAAGAGTTGATATTTTTTATTTTATACTTCGTAGGTTTTTCAACTGTACAAATACTTATTTCAGAAATTTTCATTGCCCTTAGATACTTTTGAAAACACGCACAATATTTTGATAACACGAATAATAATGTTCAGTAACATGAGTAACAATTTCACAGCAACAATACCGGTTATTCACCATAGAAGGAACAATTACTTCTGACTTGAATTTTAATAGGATAAATTCATGACTGTCACACGATACACGTGTTCTCCATTGAATTCAAAACCGACATTAGACGTGTTGTTCTACTTGTAAAATTTAGATAAAATTTCAAATTTGGTAATTGGATAAATATGTTCAGGTATTACAATTCTTCAATAATTTTTCAAAATTAAAAAAATAAATAAATTTTAAACTATATGTGTTTTTTTTTAAATTAAATGCATTTCATTTATTTATGTGAATTGTAGGTAAATATGTGCTTTTTTAAAAGAAAGTTTCTATAAAATGCAAAAGTTGACAAGTGAAACCCTTGAACTGATTGGCTGGAAACACTTTGTATTAATCACGTGACTGTGTCGTCATATGAATTTATGAACTGAATTGCAGATATCACTTGACTATAACGTTACATGAAATTATCTAATTATAACTGGTAGTTACATGATAAAAATAATTACGACTCATATAGTTTTTGACCTAAATCCTACATGATAAGTTTCGAGCAACAAAACGAGTGTTTAAGTTCTTTATCATGTTTTTTTGTACAATTAAAATACTTCCAAATTTAAAATGTATTGATACGTGAATGCCATTTTTCTATGTAATTTCATTTTA
The DNA here is from genome assembly GCA_019973955.1 of Trichonephila inaurata madagascariensis. Classification (NCBI taxonomy): domain Eukaryota; kingdom Metazoa; phylum Arthropoda; class Arachnida; order Araneae; family Nephilidae; genus Trichonephila; species Trichonephila inaurata. The sequence goes on from BMAV01027698.1 coordinate 99,502, forward strand.
CATCTATATATTATATTCTGAAAGTGAAAAATAATATGAATATTACATAAAATGTACTTTTGTAAATATCAATTTGAAATACATTGTATGTGTTCATATCTCTCAATTATTCCCTCAGAATGTTTTTGCTTTTTTGTTTCACATGAAACGAGAAAGAGCTTGTTCCATGGGAAAATATATATATAAAAAATTCGTATCTGATGATAAATTTTTACGAGGACATAAAAATATATAAAAGTATTCATTTCCAGTGATTCCCATGACGAAGGTTTCAATAGCAAGTTGAGAAATGACAGATTAAAAAAAAAAAATCGTTTGGTGAATACAAAACCAGCTGCATGACAACGCCTTTTTTCTCGTTAAAAATCATTTTTATCAATTTCCATTAAAACTCTTACAATAGAGGCAGAATTGAGACCTCATCATAGAGGTCATTCATGGTCGTAAATTGTTCATTGAAAAAGTGAAATGAAAATAATTCATTGTGTTTTGGAGAGTAATAAAACGAATTCTATGGTTATGCTTCGATGATTTTCTATCACTTTAAATGAGTTTTCATTTCTTTTTTGTCAGGGAAAAATAGGATTTTTTCAAATAACGTGTAGAATATACATGCAGAAAACGATTTTTAATGTATAACAGAAAGTAATTATTCAAATTATATGTAAAAGATTTCTTTGTTCCTCCTATTTGAATATTTGAGATGATAAATAAATTAAAAGCAACATACAATGAAATAAGAATAATTACAGATAAAGAACTTGATTTGATGCATAATAATTAATTAGAAATTTTTGTCCTATTAATAAGTAATTTCTCACCTAACATAAATCAAAATTAATTCTTTAGTTTGAAAATAAAAACCTGTGAAGAGCGGAAAAGACTATTTGTACTACAATAGTTTGGCACGATTTTTATTGAATCATTTCATCAATGTATTTTTTCATTATTATTCATTCCTATTATTTACTTAAACTGAAATAAAGAAAAGAAACTTGAAATTTATATTATACTTAAAAAGTACATACATACCGGTTGATTCATAATAAGTGTGTGACCAATTTTAAAAACATGTAACTTTTTATGGTAAATTTTAATCGCTTTATTACCGTTTTATTTAAAAAATGAATCGTTTAAATTACCAATCTAACTATTTTTACTAAGGGGGAGTAAATCAGGGTTCCGAAATTTGGTCCTCAAACACAAAAAGAAATTTTAAAACTTTTAAAAAGTGATTGCTCAAATTCTGTAATAAATAAAGCATTTAAAAATCAGAAAAGACATTTCTCTATTAGATTACTACCTAAAAATCGAAATGAAATAAAGTTTGACTAGCAATCAAATGCTGCAGGCAAAAAATGTGGACAAAAGGAAGTTCTTGATGTTGAAGAAAAAAGAGAGCTAAAAAGATGTATCGCTGTAAAAAATCCTCTGCCTCAAAGAACTTAAGCAAAGAAACTACAGATATCCTAATAAACAATTTGTTAACAGATAAAGAAAATTGGCTAGGAAAAAGGGAAAAAGCCAGTCTGTCATCAAATATCTTCAAAGAGCGTGGAAATCGAAGAAAACATTCTTACCTTTTGTATTTAATTTTATGCAAAAGTAAATGCAAAACATGAATAACTTCTGAGGAAATACTGTTTCATCTGCCATCCACAACTGACAAAACGAAGATACGAGGGCTATTTTTAAAGTAAAGTCCGTTTGCGCGTATATTTACTTAGTTCGCGCGTGCGCCGCAACGAGTTTCTGCATCACAAACCAGCATCCTTTGCGAACACACATGCACCATTTCCAGCTCTGTAACAGTCGTGTAAGATTCGCTGTGCGTCTTTAAAATGTTTAAGGTGATTGAATGACCCTCCAAGTGGGATATACGGTCTGTTATCCGTTTTTTGACTGCAAGAAACATGTCGGCTGCAGACATTCATCGCCAGATAACAGAAGTTTATGGCACAGAAGCAATGAGTGATAGCAAAGTTCGAAAATGTGTCAAGAAATTTAAAGATGGGTGAACAAACGTCCATGAAGAAAAACACTCAGGCCGATCCTTTGTAACCACTGATGATTTAATGCAAACAGTTGAAGCAAAACTTCGTGAGAGCCGGAGATTCACAATAACCACTCTTTCACTGGAATTTCCCGACGTGTATAAAATTGTGACTGAAGACCTCAACGTTAAGAATATGTTTTCTCGGTGGGTACCCAGACTACTCACAGTGGAAGACAAAGAGAAGAAGCTTGCCATTTCATTAAACTTTTTGATTCGTTACGCGGAAGAAGGGGATGGCATGTTATTTCGAATCGTTTCTGGAGATGAAACATGGGTATCTCATATCACCCCGGAAACAAAGCATCAGTCTATGGAATGGCGACACACATCCTCTCCCGTCAAAGTCAAAGCCAAACAAATGCTATCAAAATGCAAGAATATGGCAACAGTGTTCTGGGACCGGCTCGGTGTTTTGCTGGTGGTCTTTATGCCACAAGGAACAACGATCAACTCAGGTACCTACTGCGCAACTCTACGGAAGCTCTGAAGAGCATTGCAAAACAAACAGCGGCGCGGCATGCTGTCAAAAGTTGTTTCGCTCTTCTACGATAACACATGGCCTCACACTTCTTGAACGACTCGGGAGTTAATCGAATCTTTTGGCTAAGAGGTTTTGGACCATGCACCATACAGCCCCGACCTTGCTCTAATGAATTTCCACCTTTTCCGATACCTCAAACACAGTCTTGGCGGGAAGCGTTTCATTGACAACGAAGAAGTGAAAGCGGCCGTGAACTCTTGGCTGTCCAACCAGGCGGCAGACTTTCTTTGAAGAGGGTTTTCAAAACTTAATTCTAAGGTATGACAAGTGCATAAATAAACTCGGCAACGATGAAGAAAAATAGACAAAAATGTGTACAATTCTAAAATAAAGGATTTTGAAACAAATTATTGTCATTATATTTTAAAAACACAAATGGACCTTACTTAAAAAACAGCCCTCGTACAATATATTTCACGCAAAAAGCATTGCCAAGACGGTGTTTTGCAAAAGAAAAGTTGGCTGTCAGGTGTTATGATGTGGATGGGAATGTCTTTTCAAGGTTTAACAAAAAAATTGTTTGAAGAAACAAAGGCTAAAATTGTTGCTAAATACTATAAAAATTACGTTTTAAGGCACATGATCAAAGAAAGTAAATGTCTTTACTCTCCAGGAAACTTTGTTTTCCCCCGAGATTCTGCACCAAGTCATACAGCAAAATCAACTAGAAAATTACTAAAAGCTAAAAAAATTAATTTTTTTCCTCCTCTGATATAATTACCATCATCCCCTGACTGTGTTTTTTGCGATTATTTTTTATGCGAACTCAAGAAAACAGTAAACTATTATAATATAGACTTAAAGTAAGATTGCTTCTCTTTGATTGCTTTTTGAAGCAATCAGAGAAAGTTGGGAAAATACCCCCGAAAGTGGTCGAAAAGCGCTTTTGGCTTGGGAAAAAGCGCTTACGTAAAGTGTACACTGCTAAATGAAACCATATTAAATATTTCATGTAAATAATTCAATAAAAATTGATAATGCTCTGAAATTGATCACATTATTTTTAAATCAATCTGTAGAAAACAGTTGATTATTTATACCTAAATACTTCATAAAAAAATATAACAAAAACTCTGATAGATGCACAAATTCTCTTGAGGATTAAATTCCTTTTCTAGATAGCTTATCAGGGGTACTCAACCCTTTTTTCTACAGGGTCGCATATATATGATAGGTATTTCACACAGACCGCGAGATGAGTATAATCGGGGGAAACATTATAAGGCCAAAGCGGCTTTGTGGAAAAACAAAATTGATCAAAATATTAAAACTCTCATTTTCTCAGCTTTTATTTTGATACTTTATCAACCCTTCTATTCAGAAAAAAATACTTATTTTTATGCATTTTTTATTGCGTAATATATTTTAGTTTCGATTTCCTTTCATCCATGAACAAGCCTACTATCAAAAATAGCAAATTGATACACTTGATTGCTTGATTGATGTAATTTCCCGCTAAATCTTTACTATATTTTTTTTAAATAATTGAATTCTTTAGTGCAATGGGCCATAACCGGGCCACTCAGAAAAGTACACATGCGATCCGTGGGCCGCAAGTTGATTATCACTGGAGACGATTGCAGCAATTATATCGCCACTAGATGGAGCTAATTGTGAGGTACTTTGCTACATTTTCGGTTCGTAGACGGAGACGTTGATGGAAATATTGTCCTCAATTGAAGAAAGAAGCGTAGTAAGGTTTTTGCGTCAAGAGAAAATTTTCCCTGCTGAAATTCATCAGCAACCATTGAAATGCTCGAAGCTAGTATCATCTCACGAAAACAGGTGTAGTTTCGGTACGCTGATTTTGATTTGGGCAGCATAGATACGCAAAAAATGAACATGTTTCTTTCCTAATGAAAATTATTGGAACACATTCGCTACAACCTAGACATTGTGATTTCACTCTTTTTGCACCGCCAGAGAAGCATCAAGAAATCAGCATTTTAGAATCAATGCGAAGCTGTCTTGATATAGATCCGCAATCTTGACGATAATTTCAAGAAAATGTTTCGAATGTTACAAATGATGTGTATGTTATAAATGTTGTTTTGTGTTATATGTTAAAGATTTTTCATAAAGCTTTAACAAAATAATAGATTTTAACCTTTTGATTCCTTTGTCCCGTTAGTTGCCTATTTTTTTCCCTGATCTATCGTTTCTTTTGCAAGTAGATTCGTCAATTGTTAGTTGGCATAAAATTTGTCGCTGCTTAAGTTACTTTATTTAGCAAAACCCCTTCACATTAATTACTATTATGAACCCATATTTAAATAGTTATTATTTCAATGTATACAGTACAGTAAGAACTGAAATTCTCAAAATTACAAGTGACCTTGGTAAGCTAGTGGTCAAGGTAATGGACTCGTGGCTGACTGGCGCGTCTTGAGTTCGAGCCTACTACCGCTGAAGACCCGTATTGCAGCAGGGGTTCTCTTCACTTGACCATAATTCAATATTTCGAAATTTGTGGCCAATAGGCTCGGTGCAGCTTTATTGTGCGCCGTAAATATAACTCTTTCAAACCTGCAAAAACACTAATGAGTGGGGAAAAATTAGTTCGCTGAAGAGAATATCTTAACCCGATATTGTGTGTGGAAACTCTTCGATATAGTGGCGTAACGAACACCCCCACATCTTGGGGGCCCAGAGATCTAGGGGGCCCAAAGCCTCACTGACGCCAAGTACTTACCCTTTATGAGATCCGGCTTGGGGCCCAAAACCTGACTTTGCAGGGGACCCTAATATTCTGCGTTACGCCACTGCTTTGATAGCATCAAATCTTATTTTACTGTCATTAACAAGTTTTGATTTTTTGAAACACAGAATTTACACTTATAGTTTATAGAATTATTAATTTGAAATCAACACGAGAACTTATTTTTCAACTCTTTAACCGTGGTGGATTTATTTATTCAATTTTGTTTCTTTTAATAAAACCATTGAATATTTTCATTTTTTTTATTCATATCCAGTGCGATGCTAGCATGACTTACGAATTTGTATTGTAAAAATTAAATGTGATACCTAAGTTGCACGCTGGAAAAGAGTTAATAAAATAATAAACCAATAAAACAAAAAGATAAAAAATCTCTATCACTCAGATAATATTTCACATTTTTAACTTTAAGGTTACAGTATTTATATTTTTGATTAAAAATCTGTTACATAAATGTCAGTTCTCTCTTAACTTTTCCTTGACAAAACAATTCTTACTACTTAAACCAGAAATAGTTACAACCCCAATTTTTTTTAAAAAATATACAAAATTTCTGTGTGTTTGTGAGAAAAGCTGGGAAAACATCTCTCAAAAATTCTTTAAAATTATCAAAAAGTGACGTGATATATTAATATTCCGTATTAATAGATATAACTGCTGGGTATCATCTATTTATAATACAAGATATTATTCAGAATTCTATAGATCACAAAAAGAAGTCTCATAAAATATTCTGAATATGATAGTCAATAAGAATATAATCTAATTACAAATGATCCTGGTTAACAATATTTTAAGAAATATATTTTTATAAACCTAACAATTATTAAAAATAACACAAATCAAGTATTATAACTTTACAAATTAACCAAAAAATATATATCCCCAAAAGGACCCTAAAATTAAACACGATATAAAGTAACTAAAATACAGCAAATAAATTGTAGCTAAAGAGACAAGACCCAGATTCAGATGCATATAAGTCAGAAAAATTTATGATTTCTCGATTAGAAAACATATCAAATTCCAGAAATTGCTTGTTATTCATAAAATTTTTCGGAATTTATTTAAGTGAAATGCTTGTAAATAAACACACCATTCTTACAATCACCATTTTTCGCGAACATTCGAATGTCGGAATAGTCACCAACTTAACACATGCAGTCCTGTAAAAGTGTGATTGACGTAGCCCACATAGCTGTTTAATCCTTTTCTTTATGACCGGAAGTTGGATTCAAGGGGTGGAACTTTGGGGCACATTGTCGACAAAGAAATATGCGGTCATGCAGTTATAGGGAACGGATGCACCAAGACCACGTTGTATTTTCACTTGTACTGATTGGAGTGAAAAATTCAGCGCACGTTCCTGTAAGTAAGAAAACTATTATATTAACTTTCACTAAATTGTCTGTTTAAGGTTGTTCATGGGAATGAATCTTGAAATTGGAACTTTTTTGATTGACTGTCGCCAAAGAAGTTTAGCTTAACCCGACATGATATTTTGAAATTTTATGCATGGTTTTTATTTAAATACTCTCTGAAAGAATGATAAATAATTGAAAGTATTATATTTAAGACAGTATTTATAAGGATTTTACATCTTATTTCAAGATCTTTTAAAGACATGCCTTTATACTATTGGTTTGAAGAATTCTATTTTGTCCCATTTCCTCGATGACGATTAAATTCCAAAGTAATTACTTATTCGTTTGGTTTTTATTCCGTACAATATTTTAGAAGAAAGTTTTTTTAAGTAATTTTTCTTATTTTATTACAGTGGAAGAAAATTGATAGTTAAAACTTATTGTTAAGGCAGCGTTTATAAGGATTTTATAAATTTTTAAAGGACATGCTTTTATATTTCTATATATATTTTATTTTACATTAGTTACCAAAATTTATTTGTCTCATTTTTACGATGACATTTAAATTATACAGCTATTTTTTAATCGTTTGGTTTTACATTGTACAATATTTTAAAAGAAAGTTATGTGTTAAGTGTTTTTTTATTTGATTTTAATCTAGAAGGAAAAATGATTATAACTGAAAAATATACTTTAGATATTATTCATAATGATTTTACATAAGGTTCAAGAATTCTGTTTTGTCACATTTTTAAGATGATATATTAATTACAAATCAATTTTTTAATCGTTTGTTTTGATGTCGCACAATATTTTAGAAGAAAGTTATTTTGATTCGTTTTATTATAATCACATATTGAATAAATATAATCGATATAAATCCAAAATGGAATATAAAAAAAAAAAGATTATACTTATTTTTTTTAATTTGCTATATTATTTAATAATTTATCTGAAAAAAGTATTTTTCTCTTTACTTTTAGAGACAAGTGAGTCTAACCTATAAATATAATCTTGTATCATTCAAAATCTTGTCAATTATCTAAAAAAAAAAAAAAGAGAAAGAAAGAAAGAAACTAACTTTCAAATTGTAGTCGCGGAAACTCCTTTTTGTGTTTAACATTGGCTCGCGTGACCGTAATCAATCCATTCTGTGATTACTTTTACTTTCATCTCAACATATTTCAAATAATGCTCTTTTATACAAAGAGAACATGTCTTCTCTTTTTTCTAACTTAAAGAAAAGGCTATTTTAAAACATTACTACTGAAATATTTTGAGTTCAAACGCATTTATGGACAGTCTTTTTCTAAAAATATATTTTTCGGTATCAAGCTATTAAGAACATCCATTTTATTCTTTTAACTGTGCTAAACTTGTCTTTCTGTATAGAGTATTTTTCCATTTAAAATTTTCATTCTGTTTTCAGGTATTTATAACATTTTCTACTATTTCAAAATTTTGTTCTATTTTTTTCTTGATGTATTATTTTGTGATTCATTCACTATTTTTTTTTTTGTTGTTGTTCTTCTTGCATCTGTTACTTTGTAGATTAGTAATAAATTTTGCCTTAATATGATCGGTACCTTTGCTTACGTTTTACGTTTCTATATTTCTTGTTATTTACAACTATATGGATGCTTATTTTTGTTTCTTCAACTTTCTTACAGGATTAGAGGGAGGAGGAAAAAGTCTTACAATACTAAATAACATCAGAGTAGTAAAAATCTCAGTTTTAATGTGAAACATTAGAGAGATTAAAAAAGTATAACTTCAATTTGACGAAATTTTTCATTTGCAAAAAACAACTGCATTATTTAATTTTTTTGATACAGATATTTGTAACAAACTTCTAAAAACAAACTACTCCGATTTTCCATCGAAACATAGAAGAGTTTAAAAGTCTACTATACCGCAATAATGCATTGTGAACAATTCTGTATAAATTTCAAAAGAATTGCGTAATTAATCATTAGCTATATATGAGGCACAAAATTCATTTTTCAGAAATATTAGAAAGCATGCAAATTCTATTCAACTATGAAAATTTAAACGGCAGCATATTTACTCGTGCATTATTTCGTTGATATTTATAATCTTAACAACTTTTTTTTAAGACAAAAGTAAGTTTTGATCCGTTAGAATTATTTAAATGCTGCAACCCAATAATAAAGGCAATACAAAAAAATAATAATAAAATTCATTCAAAATATAACTAATAGTGGATTTACTCAAATAATTGCATCGCTCACTCTTATTAAAGAAATTCATCAATAATCCTACACCTGTATTAATAATAATTATTATACAGTTTGGGGAGAGGGCAAGGAAAGGGATTATTTCCAACAAAGCTTGTTTCCTTTAGATTTCTCGGTAATTTTTTCAATTTTTTAGTAATAATATGGCGAAAAATATTCTCGAATTAATATATCCACCAACTTTCTAATTAATTTCCATTCTACGTACAACTAGGAATTTTTTTTACCTTAAAACAGTTTCTGGCTAAATCGAAACCTGAACCAACAACTCTCTAGATAACCAGGTCACGGTTGTACCAATCAGATTATCGTGGTTTGTCAGGATCAAATAAATCCTCATTACATTAATGCGTTACAATGTAATTTTATCCAAATTTAAGGAAACCTATTATTTATCCAATTTAATTATTTGTGCTTCAAAATCAAAAATGTTTCTTAAACATATAATTTTTGTTACTTCTAACAGTTAAAAATTTTTTAAAAAAAAACTTTAAGGTATCCGACTACGTTCGGAACCGTGATTTCAAAAAAGCGCATAAATGGATAATTTTCATGATATTTAGTGTCACTTAAAATAGAATACATGTATAAAATTGTTTGAAGGACATTTTGACAAAAAAAAATTATTTAAATACATTATTTCGGCAAAAAATTAACTTAGAATAATTTTTTTCCAAATGTTCTCCTTTTGTGAAAAATGCTTCTATTATAATAATATTTTGCCTGTATATAGCTCAGACCTCTGTACAGAAGCTCAACTAGAATTTTTGAAATATACAACTTAGAAGTGGGTTTATACATATTTTACGACAACAGAGCGGAGCAATTTTAAGAAAAAAACGCCAATAATTATTTAAATTGGTGGTAACTTTGAAAATAATGTGAAGTTTTCAAAAATTCTAGTTGAGCCTCTGTACAGAGGTCTGAGCTATATACAGGCAAAATATTATTTTAATAGAAGCATTTTTCACAAAAGGAGAACATTTTGAAAAAATATTATTCTATGTTAATTTTTTGCCAAAATATTGTATTTAAATAATTTTTTTTGTCAAAATGTCCTTAAAATAATTTTTTTTGTCAAAATGTCCTTAAAATAATTTTTTTTTGTCAAAATGTCCTTAAAATAATTTTATATATATATTCTAATCTAACTGACACTAAATATGACAATTATCCATTTATGAGCTTTTTTAAAATCACGGTTCCGAACGTAGTCGGATACCTTAAATTAATGAAAAGCATAAATCTGTTAACACTACCATGGTGCATAATTGAATTTTAATGTCCATACAAAAGAATGAAAAAAAAAAAAAAAAAAACGAAACCCAAAAACCTGTTAAAATTTCATCGTTATTACTATAAAGAACACGATTATATACAAATGATAGCTGTCCATACCAGCTCAAGGACAAGTATTTTGATGTAGGCTGATTGTACAACACGATAGACACGCTCTACAAAATTAAAACTCATTCAATTTTGGCAAGAGTATATCTTTTACATTGTCGCGTTTTTAAACCGCAGATTATAGACGACCCTTTCGAAGGTTACCCTGCTACTGAATCGGAATTGTCAGCAGTGCTTCATTTTCATTCTGGTGTCATTTCACTTTTTTCAAGCTTCGTATCTGTGTTGAATTAGGTTCTATATTTCGAATTTTTCTTCTGGAAGAAGATCGGTATTTATCAAATCAGATATCCAGGTACGATTTATTTATTTGTATTCTAATATCAATTGACGTTCGGTATGAAAATTTGTCAGATTTTTCTTCTTTTAAACTCCCAGTTACTTAGAATTTTAATTTATGAGCTAACTAGTTTATATGTAGAGAAGAAAGAATTTTTTAAAAAATTTACTATAGCAATTTTGAAATTTAGAACTAATTAGTTTTAGTAAAAATGTTATTTACTGGTTGAAGTTTTGCTGTAGCCTTTTTAAGTATTCTGATAGTTTAAAATAAATTTCAATAACTTCGCAAATTTGTTCGTTTTGAGGTAAACAAAAAGGTATTAAAAAGCATAAATTACTTAAAACTTGTGAAAAGCAGATGCAAAAGTTTGCTGAGATTTTGTTTAATTGAAGAGTATTTCCTAACAATTTTCCATATAACATATTTGAAATTTCAAAACGGTATTTTGGTGTTTGGTATTATGTTACTTTATTTTTAAATTTAAATTTTTTATACTCATGTTTGATAGTTGTGTAATTAACAATGTAAAAACAAAGAAATTTCTATTTCGCAAATAAAGTAAATGGAAAAATAAAAAGATTTGTTATGATTATATAAACTTGTAGGATACCCAAATATTCTACAAACTTTCGAGTTTTTCAAATTTCCAGTTTGATATATTGCTATGCATTTTATTCAATCTATTGTATCAGCTGTGACGGGTTCTCAGAGTGTCCTTTTACTAATCTTCTTGCGGGAATACTTCTTTAACTGTTGTTTGAGTTAAAAACCGCCTTCCGTGTTGATTTTATGGTAATTTGAGTGCTATTTAAACCCTCGTAATGTGAGTATTAGTTTTACTACGCTATTATTAAAGTGAGATCAGCCAAATATCTTACGGAAATCTTGGTGAAAGAAAGAAGTCCTATAGTAGATTATAGTCAACCCAGAAGAGATCTGACGAGTGCTTTTCTATCGGATCACACTCAGAACAAGTTTAATTATTTATCTTTCGAACTTGATAGTTGTCTAAATTGATTCTCTGTCCCTCGGTTTATAATCTTGATTGATCGTAAATTAATTTAACCGAAATAAAAGTGATTATTCAATCCCTACTATTAGTTCACGATCTCGATATATCTTGTTCAAATTTTCAATCGTTAATAAAATATATTTTAAAGTGCTCAATTGAGCTGAAATTTTATATACGCGATTATTTTAGATGATAATACTGTAATTTAATTATAATTAATAAAAATTAATTGATTAGAACTAATTTTTCAAAGAATTACAGATACAGCCACGTCGGCATCATTTTTGGCGATTTAGCAACTATTTTGGTGAATTGTGTGAAAACTTTAAAAGGTTTTTTTTCTCACATTTTAAAGAGCTCATTTGAGCTGAAATTATTATACACAATTGTTTTGGGTGATAATACAATAATTTAATTATAACTAATTAAAATTCATTGACAGAAACTAATTACTTAAAGAATTACAGAGACAGACAAGTTAGCTTCATTTGTAGCGACTTGGGTAAAAATTTAAAAAAAAAAAAATTCTCACGTTTTAAGAACGTCCTCCCGTTGGTGTGGTGTGGTAGTTAGGAGATGGGGGTACCAGCTCAGGAGTCGTCCTCGTCACTTGACCGTGGTTCAAAATTACGCGGTCCGTCGCCAAAAGCCCGCTGAACAGTGCGACGTTCATATTCATTCATTCACTCACGTTTTAATGCATTCAGTTGAACTGAAATTTTATACACGTGATTGCTTGGGAGGACAATACGAAAAATTAATTGCCACTTAATATTGGGATTCTGTCATATGCATATACGTATGACAGAATCACAACAGACATATACATATTTATATTAATTGTAATTATTTGATGAAAAGTAATTAAAATAAAATTTTTCTTTGTTGACCTAAGTAGGAATTGATTTCAATTTTTTTTATACATCACTTGTTTTTATAACAATATCTGTTGATTCGGTGTCCCAAACTACACCCGCGACCTTAGGGCTGTGACACAGTAACTGTAACTCTTATTTTTTTAAAAAAAAAACGTTACAAGTTAGAATATTAAGAGGCCCTCTTCCACGTCTGGGCCCTCTTAAAGAAATCAATATTATTTTAGAAATATTTTCTCTATTTCGATACACATTCTTATAATTTAGTTATTTCTTATTTACTAAAGAATATATTGGTTCATAAAGGCGATTAATGCTATGTTAAAGTATATCTTCATAGATTTTTTTGTTTGCATTCTCAAATATTTGTAAAAGATTTTAACAATTAAAAATCTTACAGTCCTAAAATATTTTTTTAACAAATCAATATCATGTTTTTTAAAATATATTTCTGATTATTAAGGGCTGTATTAAATATTTTGACTTAATATAAGATTATAAATGAACATTTTTATATTTTTTTGAAACAATTTTAAAAAATCAAATATTAATTTCGTTTAAATTTCTTAGTTAAAATAAAATATTTAAGATACCATTAAGTATTTTTTAATTAATTGTATATATCATACAATTTCTAATTTTAAGTAAGATTCGTTTAAAACTCATGAATATATAATGAAAATAGTTTCTTTTGAAGTCATGATACGCGTATTTAAATCCAAACATAATTGAAAATAATATTTAATAATACATATAACAACACATAATTAATTCTAAATTTTTAAATCTTCTATAATTTTTTAGCTATTTTGGTAACAATATTTTTATTAATATCGCTATAATTATATTTTCTGTTATATTATTTGAATGTTTTTTTTTAAATGGATGTATAAATGGACAGAGAATTCCATAGTATTTTTCGAAAGTGATTTGAAACAATATTAAACATGATTAAGTTTTTATTATAAATTCTTCTGTGTTAATATTAAATAATTCTGAGTTAATAAATTCTTGATTGAAAATATGACTTATTTATACGATTAAAATAAAATTGCAATCAATTTTAAATGTTTACAAAAAGAAAAAAAAATCCCTTTTCTCATTTTCAGAAATTATTGTTTGGCGCATAAAAATATGTTCTTTATTAAGTAAATTACTTTAAAAAGAATTTCTAAAAGTAGTCAATAGAAGAATAATATTAAACTAATAACTAAAAAACAAATACTTTTTTGTTTAGGTAAAATTTATTCCGAAAACTCACAGGTACAGAGATTGAATCTCCTCTCACGTGCGCCTCTCATATTTCAATAGTTTTTTCTACACAAGTATTGATCATTGGACTGTGAAAATGTGTTGTCTCTCTCGCGTCGGTTTGAACAAGCTGGATGAACTTGAATATCGCTCAATTAATTATTTTTGACCTTTTATTGGGTGCAATGAAACTTTGACCTTAAATAAGAGGATACGGCTGTCTCATAAATATTCGTTCAAAACGAGTTGTCACAAGTTGTTTAATAATGCAGAGAGAGTACAAATGATGGACCACACACACACACACATATTTTAAAAAATCAAACTATCGAAACCAGGGCTGTTTTTTAACTTATCCGGCTCCCTAGGCACATCAAATTGTTACGCCCCTCCCCACTATTTTCAGAGCACCCTAACCTTCAATTCTTACCTTGCCAGCTTTGGTTTGGCAGGGATTTTCCCTTAACTCTCTTACTGTTTTCCCTTTCTTTGTTTTTCCTATTTGAAGAATCTTTTCACTATCCTCCACCAAGCGCCCCCCCCCCCCCCGTGTTATCGACTGACAGGCGTAAGGAAGGAATAGGGGCATGGTTTGGCCACTCTTGTTCATATCTTACTTTACGACATCACAGACCACCCACACACCCTTTTGTAAATTAGTACGGTAAATTAATGAAATCGTTTGTAATTATAGTATAGAGTATACATTATTGTATGAACTGTTTTCGACTTGTTTGTTATCATCTTTTTCATCCCTTATCGCTTTATTATCTTTTACTTTTAGACATCCTTATTCTTTGTTGATTTACTGTCATTGTATTTAAACAACAAAGGTTTTCTCAACCTTTGGTCATCTCAAAATCATTAACAATATCATTGTAGTCAATTTCCGTGGTAATATCATTTTGAGTGCATAGCAACATCAAACTGCTAAGTTTTTCATTTTCCAAAGTAGATCTCATTTCAGTCTTTACTCTCTTGAGGGCAAAAATGCTTCTCTCAAGACTCGCTAGGCGGCTGTATACGTTAGCTGTAATTTTAATGTAATGAATGTAAAGATAAATACAAAGGTTCATAAAGATGTACACAGTTTCAATTTAACATAAATCAAGAACAATTTAAGATATTATGTTACTTGCAACAAAATTGTAGGGGATTATTTTAAGTTTTATTTGAGACAGTCGCAGATGATTTTTGTGTGAACTCTTAGTCAGGCAAGACAAATCAAGCCGGAAATTCGTTTCCACCCAAACGTGTGTTAAGGTATCTGAATCAAGTTCATCGATAGCGGCTTGATGAGCGTTTTCAGCTTCGCTAGATCAACAGGAAAGGGGAGGGACGACAACCTTGTACCTTACGTACCACCACAGAAACAAATCACAAGGTCTTAAGGCAAGATTAGGACCGTGGTCGCCTAGTCATTAGAGCATCGGACTCCAGACCGGAAGGCCTGGGTTCGATGCCTGAAGCCACCAAATACCCTCCGAGTACACACAGAGTGCGTGCTCGTTAAATCAGAGGGTCCGAAAGTCTTGTGGGCTGAATCACAAATGCAGGGGACTGGAGAATATTTCCCTTCCCTCCAGTCCTATGCATAAGTTGTGGAGGTGGAGATAAGTGGTGGCGCCATCTATCATCCCTTCAGGGAATTTCGCCGAGCTAATTCGTACTGTCACCTGTATGGTGCTCAAGGCCAAGGCCAACGACAGGCGTATTTCTGCCACGATGAATTCCGCGGACCTCGATCTGACTACGTCAGACAGGTGGCATTAGAAACAACAACAAGGCAAGATTTCTTGATGGCTTTTGGGTAAGTGGCATGGTGTAGTCCGGGACTCGTCCAATCCATTGGTGAGGGAGATGTTCATTGAGGTTATCTTGGACGTTGGCCGACCAGTGTGGTGGTGCACCATCCAATTGAAGAATGAAGCTGTCAACGTCTTCCTACAACTGTGGCATTAACTGAAGAGTCTACATATCTAAAAAAGAGGCTTCCGTAACATTTTGCCAAATTCAAGAGCACAAAACCTTTTACACTGCAAACGCCGCCATTTTGAGAGACTAGTCACATGACACGCATACTATTGCCTACGTCACTTCCGTCAAGGGTGAGAAACAAACTTTAAGAGTACAAATAACTTACGGTTCACTGAGGTGGTGCTTGTTTTTGATTTTTTCTGTTTTATAGCATCTGGAAAGAGTATTCTTTATGAATCACCCTGTATAACAAGTTTTTTTTTCCTACTGCAAATGTTTGATGTGGAACCCTCTTGTTACAAGGAAACGTCCAATATGTAATCTAGTTCGTTCCATATATTTTGTAACATCCCTCTATCAATGGTTCGCAATGCTGCACAAATGCTTACTTGTCGTGTGTCAATTGCAAATGATACGGTTTGAACTTCAATTTTTTTCGCAAAATATTTCCATACCGTTTTCTGGGGCATCCAAAGTTTACAGGCTTCAACTCTAGTAGACTTACGTGGACTAAGAATAAACTGTCATACCCTCTCCACTGCTTCTTCCAAAATGTCTCGCCAGCCACTGCTTTTCTTTTTTACACAAGTAACCTGTTTTCTTAAATTCATGCTACCCTCACAGAATGCTCTTGTTGGTTGGTGTTTCTTTTCCGTGGCGATTTATAAATACCGAAATAAGTGAAAACTCTGTGCATACTCTAATACGCAAAAACTCTTCTCTGTCATTGTCGCTATGTTTGAATTTTAATCATAGTGATCTTGAATGTGCTGTTGATCATTGGTAAGGAAAAAAACTTGGTATATTTCTCTTTACATTCATATATCATTGATTGTAATACATGAAGTAGTTTCGAAAATACGATTTTTTAAAATTGGGTTCATCATTTGTACTCACCCTGAATTGTCAAAAAATCCGGGTTTTCAAAAATTGTTCAAGAACTGAATCAATCCTTAATAGGAATAAATAAATGATTTATTTAAAAATAAGGATTAATTTTTGTACTCGATTAAAAATACTTTCACGTTTTCTATAATCAAGTTTAAAAATGTCTAAAAATTGAATCATTAAGTGAGTGTTTTATTGCCGTCGTATTATAACCTCGTAATACCTCTGCAGACCACGTAATTTTGAACCACAGTCAAGTGAGGAGGATGACACCTAAGCTAACACCCCCTTTCCTAACTTCAACACCCCAGATTTAATGTGCATCAGCCCCTCTAGATGGCAAGTCTTTAGTGACACCAGAGGACTCGAACTCATGACACACCGACTACGAGTCCGTGACCATTACTTCTTGTCTATCATGGTCAATATTAAGAGAAGCCCATAAATATATTTAATCATTCTTTTTCAATTCCTACTACTAGCTCATTCTCTCCCTATATGTATATATATATATCTTGTTCAAATTTTCAATCGTTAATAAAATACTTTATATTCATCCAATCAAGTTCAAATAATTTTTTAAACGTAGTGGATGACACTTGATGTTAATACAGTTTTTTCAAATATTAATTCATTATTTAAATTAAATTAATTAAATCAATTACCGGTTTTCGACGCCAACTTAGATTCGACTCCATTGCTGTAACAATGTAACTGTTAAAACAATGACAAAAGTTGTCTTCGAAAATTGGTTTTTCAGCCAAACTAGCGAAACCGGGTGTGCATTATTATAACAATACGGACAAATCATGTTTTTTTTTCAATTCCTACTATTAGTTCACTACCTCCCTAAGTATACATGTATATATATATATATATATATATATATATATTGCTCAAATTTTCAATTGTTAATAAAATATTTTCTATCCATCCATTCAAAGAAGGAATTGACTTAAAAAAACTTTTTTTTTATATTATTGTTTAAAAATGTATTGAGTTGGAACATTTGTACAAGAATTTGCTTATTTTAGATAATAAACTGATTAAATATATAATCAAAATACAAATATCAAAACTTTTACCTCCAATTCTTTCAAAATTAAAATGATTGTCACATTTAACAAATGTTTCGTCTTTTTGTAAGAAAAATAAGAACATATATAATATTTCTTCATAATTAATTTATTGATAGAATTATGTAAAAAAGTATCAAATAATTATTTAAAAAATATTGCTTTAGTTATTTTATAATTTAAACTCCATTAAATTAAAAATTTTTTTAGAAATGCAACATTTAACCTTGAATCTCCCGAAAAATTTATAAATAAAGATATTCTCCTAATATACAAATGCAAATTTTCCGTTTTAGTAATATGCTCCTATAATATAAATACGCACCTGTAAAATAATGTTCCTGCACTTGTGACTGGCGCGTCATGAGTTCGAGCCCTTGTACCACTGATGTCTCACCAAGTAAAGTTTGATGCACGTAACTCTGTTGAGGCTCAAAGTCCTCCCGCTGACGTGGTGTGGAACCACTTAACCATGGTTCAAAATTACGAGGTCCATTGCCAATAGTCATCCTGTTGCTTCATAGTAAGGCGTTAATAAATACTCACCTCCAAAAAGGAATACGGCCAACAAATTTTATGTAAATATCATTATGAGAAAAAACATAGTTTAATTCTCTGATATATTATGAATTTAATTATAAATTTAATTAATGACATTTGAAATGTCACATTCAGTCAAAACTGTTAAGGACATAGGTATTCAAAAAGTTTAAAATTTGAGAAACTGCGCATGGATTCTCAGTCAGATTTAATTAAAATTCCACCCTAAATGAAAATTATGTATTAACTTTTACAGTGAAAAATAACTAAATATATGATACAGATAAGCATCAAAGAGAAACATAAATACCCATTCCCTATTATACCGTAAAATCCGGTGTATAACGTGCACCAGCGTATACGCTTTCAAGCTGCAATTTTTAAATTTTAGGTATATTCACCGTAAAACTCATTCCCCCCTCCCATTTTTTTTCCGAAAAAACCAGAAATATACGTGTTTAATGCTCTTATGTTGTGAAGTCATTCATTTCAGGTATTATTCCAAGCTTTAGAAAAAAATTGTATACTTCTAGAATTACAACCCTTTACGTTCTAAGGAACTAAGGAATGTCATTTTTTTTTTTTTAAAAAAAGCGTTATTTCAATATACGTAGAAGTCACATTTTTTTCTATGCTCATTTTTTTTTATTTTTAAAACTCTCCTTTCTATACCCGGTGTATAATGCGCACGCATAAATTTTGATCTAATTTTTGTGCCAAAAGTGCGTATTATACGCCGGATTATACGATATATTAGAAGAGGACATTTTTCAAATAAGAGCTACATTAAAAAATGTTCTACGTTAATATGAATATAACTTTCAAAAGAATGCGCAATAAAAATGTTCTTTTCCCCTTTGTTTAAATTAAACACTAAAAGTCTGCAAAATTATTTTTTTCTGTATAAAAAAGAATTCGAAGAATAAAGGCTTAATTATTGAGCATTATACGAAGCTTCACAAACAAGACTGATAACAATGGCGCCTGTATCCTGGCCAACGTGCGTGTTTCCTTTGCTGGCAACCCCACCTCTGTCCAGTTATTGGCTCCTTTTGTCTACCCTAATTGGTCATTTTTAGGCCGACATCGGAGTTACATTTTTCAATCAAACTTCTTCTGTTTGGATGGAATTTAACTCAGACTTACATGAATAGCCGAGTTTTCGAAACCTTGTTGCATCACGACATTCGGTAATCGTGGGAGTTTTTTTCTTCCTCTGGTTAGGATATGACTTTCTACAGTATTCACGGTAAGTCTATGTTATAAAGTTATTTCTTTTTAAGGTATCCGCGACTGCGTTCGGAACCGTGATTTTAAAAAAGCGCATAAATGGATAATTTTCGTGATATTTAGTGTCACTTAGATTAGAATACATGTATAAAATTGTTTTAAGAGCATTATGACAAAAAAATTTATTTAAATACAATATTTTGGCAAAAAATTAACTTAGAATAACCCTTTTTCAAAAGTTCTCCTTTTATAAGAAATGCTTCTATAATAATAATAATATTTCGCGAGCGCGCGCGCCCGCTTATATAAAGTAAAGACTTCTCCAGAGAGTCTGAACTAGAATTTTTGAAAAATCCACATTATTTTCAGAGTTACCACCAGTTGAAATAATTATCGGCGTTTTTTTCTTAAAATTTCTCCCTTCTGTTGTAGTAAAATATAGATAAATCCACTTCTAAGTTATATATTTCAAAAATTCTAGTTCAGCCTCTGTACAGAGGTATGAGCTATGTACAGGCAAAATATTATTATAATAGAAGCATTTTTCATAAAAGGAGAATGTTTTTAAAATTGGTTATTCTACGTTCATTTTTTGTCAAAATATTGTACTTAAATAATTTTTTATTGTAATAATATTCTTAAAATAATTTTATATATGTTTTCTAGTCTAAGTGACACTTAATATTATAAATATTATCCATTTATACGCTTTTGCAAAATCACGGTTCCGAACGTAGTTAGATACATTAAGGGTTTATTCATAGAATAGTATGTTTGAAGCGATTTTATATTTTAAGTATTAAAATGTGCTATTATTATCTTATGAAATTGTTGTAATACAGAAAATTATGAAAATTAAAATTATCGAATGTGAAATAAATGTATCAATGGAAATTTTATAAAAAGTATATTAATTTTCAATGTGTTATAAGGCACATATGAGAGAGAGAGAGAAATGTTTTACATTAAGTTAAATTATTATTATTATTAGTTACAATAGTAAAAATCTTTCTCTATGCATTAATTATTATAAGCTTAGAAAAGATTTCAATTAATAAATTATAATTTTCATTATTCACAACACTTCTGCTATCCAATGCATTGGTTCAAAAACCTTTTCTTTATATTTATGAGCAGAAATACGTTTATTAATGTTTTTGTTATTTTATTATATGTTATGAAAATATAAGTTATCGAAAGTAAGCAAAGCGTTAATATTTTCTTGAATGTGTATCAAAATCTATCGGAATTGGAAGCTCCATATTTAACCATTGAAAAGTTCATTCTTCAAAGCTTAAAAATAAGAGCATATCTTTTAATAGGTTATTCAGATATAAAATTAAAAACTGAATCTAAAATTTCTCTTGTTTATTGTATTTTTTGGTATTTCTTGATGCGATCGTGCTTTACAGAAAAATGTGACAACAGTTCTTATCTGAATTTTTCTGAAAGATAAAAAATAAATTTTAAAGAATAATAACAGCCAATACAATTTTTTTTAAAAAAATCAAGGCATATGAAATCATTAAGGAAAAAATTTTATTCAATATTTTTTACGCAACAAAATCTCATCAACTCAAGTTTTTACATTTTTACTTTTAAGAAGAAAGTAGAATAAAGTAAAATCTTTAAACTTCAAAAATAAAGGAAAGAATTTTAAAATTCAGCAACTGAATTTTTTTAAAGAAATGGGTTTGACAAAATGACATTAATTTTTGAGTTTTCTGGATACAATTTTAATTGTGCTGTAATATTTTATATACTATAAATCAAGAACTTTTGAATTTTTTCATGTATTTCAGATTAAGTTTGCTAATTTAGCTGTGTTTATTTGAGGATAACATGTTGCGAGACTATTTATATTTTTCAATCAAATATTGTGGTGCTTTTATACTACTTGAATAGTATATATATTACTCTTTGAAACTCTATTTTATTTCTGATTTGTACGCATCATTCAGCCCGTAAATATTATGATAAAATATTCCCAACTCAATGATATTAATGTGTATGATCCTTAAAAATAATTATTTTAAAGGCATTATTTTAACATATTTTAGATTTCATGTGCATTCAATATTTAATTTATATACGACTATGTTCGGAACCGTGATTTTGCAAAAGCGTATAAATGGATAATATTTATGATGTTTAGTGTCACTTAGATTAGAAAATATATATAAAATTGTTTTAAGAATAGTATTACAATAAAAAAATTATTTAAGTACACAATTTTGACAAAAAATGAACATAGAATGACTCATTTTCAAAATATTCTCCTTTTGTGAAAAATGCTTCTATTATAATAATATTTTGCCTGTACATAGTTCATACCTCTGTACAGAGGCTGTACTATAATTTTTAAAATATATAACTTAGAAGTGGGTTTATATATGTTTTACGACAACAGAGGGGAGAAATTTAAAGAAAAAAAAACCGCCTATAATTATTTCAATTGGTGGTAACTCTGAAAATAATGTGGATTTTTCAAAAATTCAAGTTCAGACTCTCTGGAGAAGTCTTTACTTTATATAAGCGCGCGCGAAATATTATTATTTTAGAAGCATTTTTTATAGAAGGAGAACATTTTGTAAAAAGATTATTCTAAGTTAATTTTTTGCCGAAGTATTGTATTTAAATAATATTTTTCGTCATAATGTCCTTAAAATTATTTTATACATATATTCTAATCTAAGTGACACTAAATATCATGAAAAGTATCCATTTATGCGCCTTTTTAAAATCCCGGTTCCGAACGTAGTCGGATACCTTAAACAATATATTTCTATATTTAATTTAGAATGTATATATGGAGAATTTTCTTTGAATAACTAAATAAATACCTTCTCAAATTTTAAAAATTACAACAGAAAAAGAATCAATAAATATGAAACTATTTATTGCAAGGATTTAAATTATTGTTATGAAAAGGACGGGGGTTTTAATTAGAAGAATATATAGTGGCTCCAATATGTATACTTACAAAAAAATTAGAGAAAAACATATTTTATTGTGCCTTTTATTATTCTGTTTAGAAATAATATTATTAAAATGTACCATTTCCAGATATTTCTATTTACTAATTTTCAAAATGATTGTTTAATTTTACTTTTTGTGAAATATTTTAGGACAAATAACTAGGAAGTTCCTTTTGTTGCTTTCAATATAAATAAAAGCTTTTTATCCTTAATCTTTCATCCAATATTTGATTTATTTATACAGGGAAACTAAATTTCGTAATATAAATTCTAATAATGACGACAGTAACAAAAAAAGCGATCTAAAATATTGACAAAAGTAGAAGTATGGTCTGAAAAGGACAATCGTTTTAAAATAATAGAAGTATATAACGGAAGTCTATTAAATCTGTATACTAATCAAATTTATAATTCGCATGATTCCTATGATTTTCACGATGCAGTACTTTTTCTCCAAAAAAAATATACAACGATTCTTAACACTATTGTGCTGTAACAATACATACTGGAAAGGTTTTTGTAAACTATCTTTTAGATTTAGAAACGAAAAATGTGATTGTTTTATTTTAGAAATATATAAATTACTGAAAGTAAAATATTTAATTTTACATAATTTTAATTTTTTACTGATCAGATACCCATTTAATCAATTTATGTATGTATAAATTGGAACATGCAAGTCTAATTAGTTTTAGAGGGAGGAATTTACTTTTTGTAGTAAATATTCTGGAATCTATATCGGCCGGGCGCGCGATCTCCAAAAATTAAACTCTTTATTAAGGGGAATTATGTAATTCCCATGTTTTGTTTTTCTGTACCTTCGTTTGTACATTCTACATCAATTGTGATATCTATGGAAATGAGAGAGCTAATTTCCTAACTAAAAGAAGGCGCTAGTGTTTTACAGCTCTTTCAGAGAGGAATCCTGCACTCTTCTATAAGCAGAGTTATTAAAAATAGAGTGAAAAAGATCCATGAAAATTATTTAACCCGGGAGCAGACGCGCACTCGATATTAACATTAATAGTCGCGCGGGATGACTGAGTCACCCAATCCTTTTTTTTAATAGTTATTTTTATTGTATACGACAAAAATCATTATATATTCCCGGTAATAATTTTATTAAGAGGAAGTATTCTAACCTACTTTTAAGGACTTTTCAATTTTTCTTTGATAATTTGAGAAAAAAATATCAATCAAACTGAAGCAAGAAGTTTCAAATGTACGAGTCTATAATAAAAGACACAAAGCACAGACACTTTTCTCTAACATTACAGGAATGTTTTTTGCAGGCAAAACTGTCATATTTTGTTCCAGTTATTGAAGTTTTATTGTTCTATGATGATCGACAAATAGCATGTTGAACTTTTTCTTGCTTGTTTCTTTTTGAAAGGGTGAAGTGTGTCTTGTGCTACACTTATAACTTTATATTTTTCTTGATTGAATTCTTTAGGTAGCATTTGAAAATTTTCCTTTCAACTCAAACGTTTCAAGTTCGTCTTTTTTCTCAAACATTACTTTCTCTATCATAATACATATGCATTATTTCAACAGGTTCATTCCATGCTTTCTCAAAAGAGATAGATAGATATCTTACAGATAGATATCTTCCTTCAATAGAGATCCACAGATGCCCATTTCTTCTTTTTATGTTCTGCTCATTTACAATTATTAATCATAACGAGTCTCGTACACACAACACAGCAATCAAAACCACTAAGTTATTCATAAGAAAAAAAGTGTAGCATGTTCATAGAAAATATTTTGGAACAAAAGGGTTTGCGCGGAGAACTCAACTGTAAAAAAACGTTTGCCCCCCCCCCCTCAAAAGAGAGAGATGCGACAAATACATTTTAGTTCCCATGAAAACTGTCATGAAGGAGGATACAGTCAAGGTCATTGATAACAAATAAACAGTTTTCGCAGAATTAACGATTTCGTGAGCCTGGGGTGACTGTTCCCCCGCCGCTCGAGGGTTAAATGAACAAATGTGTGATGTCTTGAAGGGAGATGCTGAATGAGATCCCAGATCCCCCGAGACGGCATGCATTTGCTGCCATCACGCTGGAAACCGGGCATGATTGTCTTGAGGGTCACCAACATAGATTACAGGTCCTTCCCTCTCCTGGGTTTTATACAGTGAGAATTCCCTGATGAATGCTGGAGATTTTCTCTCCTGTCTCTAGTAACATCTACGATTGATACTGGAGGTCCAGAGAGAACAGTTACATGTTCTACAATCTGACTGACTTCCTGATGATGCTTATGCTTCTGTTTTTTGATTCTTAGTTTTATTGTTCTTAATTTGTTGTTATTCCTTCTATATTAGTGTGGAGTGTTCTTACACCAGCGAGTGATCAAGAACTTCTGCTAGAAATAAAAAAATCATTTTGCATCAAATCAATAATTATATAATTTAAAGATACATTTTGCTTCAAGAATTAAATACAATTCCAAATACTTTGAAACAAGATGGCGCATTTTCAATATACAAAGAAACTTAATACTAGAGGGTTGAAGTTTAATCTCAATGCTTGAACAAATTAACCAACAAAGTGTATTAGGATGGGTATAATTCGATAATCAAATAATTACATTTTCTATATTTAAGTTAAAACTCCAAAAGAGCTCTTATCGGACAAAATAAATGTTACTAATCAAGCTAACACTTTAAATTCCGAGACAAAATCGATTAAGAAATTCTGGTTGACAATCTCAGGAAATTCCAGTCCCCAGACATTGAACTCTTTTTCTTTACATAAGAATTTTCATGTATGCAAATTTTCATGTTCTAAAACAGCAGTTATCAACGAATTTATGTAACCAAGTCACATGCGCATATTTATTTACCACCTGTCACTGGAAGATGAGCAGGAAACGTCTCCCGCCATTGTTTTTCGCTGAACTTCACCATTGTTCGTCCAAAAGAGCCGTCTATAAAAAGCTCCAGTGAGGTTGTCCCTGTTTTGGACAGGAAGGGCGAAAAACGAATTCAATCAGTCTTAATAAGTGGACCAACGCCTCGTTGCGGCCCGGTGAACATTGCCCCAGCGAATACATTATCTCTCTTTTGTCGAGCACATGGATTGTAATTGAAATTGCCTTTTGTTATGGTCTGGGTCTAACAGTTAAGATGCGGGGAATAATGAAGTAACATGTTTCGCTCAAAGACGACCATAACAATGAAATAGGCTAAAAATTAAGAATTTAGGACTATTAATACTGGAAATAACTTTCTATAGAATGTAGGCTGCGATGACTCAGAATATATGTCCCAGGTTTCAAAATTTTTTTTTAAAAAGAATCTAAAAATGTCTTTTAGATATCCGACAACTTGCGACAACTTTTTTTTAAAAGAAAATGGAAATATGGAAACTTTTTGTGGTTTTTAGATTTATTTAGTACAATTTTTTTTAAAAGAAAAAATGCTAAAATTAAGAAGTGAAAAAGAAATTATAATTACTAAAATGGGAAAATAGAATAATGGAGAATGGGTAAAAATTTACAAAAAGTTTATAAACAAATTCTCAGTTTTTCAATTTTAATATGTTACTTCAATATTCATTTTTGAAATGACCTTCAGGATAAGAGATATTTCAGTTTTTACAAAAACTATAGTACTTTATCTTGTTGCTAATGCCACCTGTCTGACATAGTCAGATCGAAGCCCACGAAATTCATCATGGCAAGGGGCTAGATGTACGCTCGTCATTAGCCGTAGCCTTGAGCACCATACAGGCGACAGTACGATTTAGTTCGGTTCCACTCCAATTTTGAGGAAGATCACCCTGAGGGAAAGTCAGGGGCCTCCCACCTCTCATCCCTTGCCACCAACCTCACGAAAGGACTTGTGGCTCGCGGCCCCATGCCGCGAAGGCACTATACATTTACAAACATCCATGTCTTCTCCGGGATTCGAACCCAGGCCCTACGGCACAGCAGTCAGCGTCGCTAACCACTACACCGGATGGGCGACTAACTTTATTTTAGTTATTATATAAAATCACTTAAAAGAAACAGTGATTATATTCACATAAGGGATTGTAAATTTTTTAATAAATCAGTGGTTGATAAATCTAAAGGTTAAAACACTTCTCCTATTACGCAGAACACACACAAAAAATTTCAGTTAATTATTATTGAAACTTTTTGAGCAATCCCTGTCCCCGTTTGAGTTTTTCGAAAAGACACATTTCGAGTAAAACGCCTTTAAAAGTTTGACATATCATTTAAAGTTATGGCATCTGCTTTACTAAAACACTTGTAGTTTTTGTTCTATTTAGTGGAAAATAAAACACTTGATATTTTTACAAAGCTTATAAGACGGTCTATAAAGTAAAATCATGAAAAATTGTCAATTTTTGAAAAAATCGTGATTTTAGGGTAGTCGAATACTTTTAAAGGAATAGAAAGCAAAATAAAATTGAATTGTAATTTTGTTTTCAAACATCACTGTCTTTAGTTTGCCTTAAAAATCACTGAGACTCTTACTAAAGAAATATTTAATCTATAGTAAGTTAAATATTTTATGAAAAATTATACTTCACCATAAACACCGTAAAGTGTTTTTAAAATTTTATATTTTACACTTATTCTGTTATAAATAACCGTAATATTCTGCAGTAAGACTGGTTTATGTTTTATTCGAATATTATATTTTATGATATACCATAAATATTATTAAAAAGTCTAAAATAAAAAAAGTTCCCCAATTTATATAAAAGTTCCCCACTAAAAGATTAAAAGTATAAATCAAACACTCTTGCTCAATTTTTTTTGCATTTATTAAAAAAAAAAATAGTAATAAAATCTATCAAAAGGAAATACCAAAAATACATGTATTATTATTCTATTAAGTATAGCGTAAGGCAGTGTTTCTCAAACTGTGGGGCAAGCCCCCCTAGGGGGGCGTGAGAACTCTAAAAGGGCATATTGAAAGTTCGAAAACAAAAGATTATAAAAAAAAATATTAATTCACTGAAAGTAAACAAATAAAATCATTCTGACATAATAAAAAATAAAACACACTTTTACATTGATATAATACACTTATAAATGTATCATTACTGCACAATGTATTTTGCAATTAAATTAACAATACTAAGTTAAGAACAAGTTTAATAATTACCAGGGACCCCAAGGGCTTGTCATATATAAAATTATACGCAAAAATTAGATCTTATTACTTATCTTGATACTTTGTGCTGTTTAAAATTAATCCTTTAACTGCCAATTAAAAGATATGTGATTCACTCCCCAAAGCCACCGTGGAATTGGGAAGGGGGAGGGGGACAAAAGGAATAAATATCTAAATCCATCGCAAACACTGTCAATGTCCTTTTATTGCATTCCAAAGTTCGTTTATTGCGTTCGGAATAATTTTATGGATAGCGGTGCACAGAAAAGATCGTACTTCGGCAAGACGTATATATACGTAAGGAGCAATTAAAGCTTTGGCTGAGTGAGACGTTTATATACGCCGATGGCACTTAAGAAGTTAAAGTTCTATTGTAGCTTTATCATCCAGGTTATAGTATTATTGAATTCAGTTCATTGTTATTGTATGGGTGGGGGAAGGGCGCGATTCAAATTATGATTGAATATTGGGTCGCAAATATTGAAACTTTGAGAATCACTGGCGGAAAGGCAACTAGTTTTTTTGTTGTTGTTGTTTTTTTTTGCTATAAATCGAAAAAATCACCCAAGAGATACGACATTCAGAAATATTTTGAGCTTTGTAACGGGTCTTTTCACGTTCTTCCTACTAATAATCCTCTTGGGTAATAATGGGTCTTTAAATATTATTCTATTGAAAAATCCTCTGAAGAAGAAGGCGCAATTTATTTAAATCAAGGCTTATACTTAAAGATTAACTCTTGATTTCTAGAAGCGAAAGGTTAGAAGCTAACATGATAGCAAGTAGTGATTAACGTAAATCTAGGCGAGAGTGCTTCGTAGATTATTTGATTAATATTAAAATTGAAGATTTGGTCAGTCAGTTGTTAAATTGGATTCGGGTCGTTTTGAATTAGATTACTTTAACAAGTAATATAAAAAAATAGTTTTTAAGTCAATTCCTACTTAGATCAACAACGAAAATTTTTATTTCAGCTACTTCTTATATTAAATAGTTACAATTAATATAAATATGTATATACATAGGACAGAATCACATTAAATGGTAATTAGTTTTTTAATTATCATTAAAGTATCGTATTGTCTTTTTAATTTCAGTCCAACTGAATGCTTTAACACTTGAGAAAAAAACCTTTTCAAGTTTTGACACAAGTCGCCAAAAGGGTCGCTAAGTCGCCAACGTGGCTGTATTTGTAATTCTTTAAATAATTAGTTTTAATCAATTAATTTTTATTAATTATAATTAAATTATTGTATTGTCATCCAAAATGATCCTGTGTATAAAATTTCAGCTCAATTCAGCGCTTTAAAATGTATTTTATGAACGATTGAAAATTCCACCAAGATAAATAAATAAATATACAAATATATAAATAAATAAATATATAGACAGTGCAGCTAATAGTAGGAATTGAAAAAATTATCTTCAAATATAAGAAGGTGTATTGCCAGGACGTGCTAAGTGTAAGTGGGTCCGATTTATTATTATATCTTCAATTATCTCGTCTACCTCGCTATTGCTCCCATATTTATCAATTGGTGCATTTCTTAACTTGGGTCGTTGATATTTGTTATGTTGTTGAGGATTGTTAGTAAATTGAGTTATATTGACTATGGCTAATCTTTCTTCTATCCCTCGTACTTTAATGGATGGGTCCATCCATCCATTACAACTTAAAAGATGAAGAAAGCATTCTAGTAAAAAACTTAATAAAACGCAAGCAGTTTAGAATAAAACTAAACAGATTTCATTACAATTATTGCCTGCCAGAGAGAAAAAAAACAACATATTTCTTGTAGTGAGGAATATGACCTCTCAACTTCAATGGGTACTCTGCATCGTTTCTCAGTATTCAACATCCAATCATCCGAAAGCTCTTGAGAGAAGAATGTCCATTCCTCTATGAGCTCCTATTTCAGTTGTTAGGTGTGTTTCCTGGGGAATATCATTCTACCAAAATGCGTCTTTCCAAAGTATTCCAAGTCTGTCATATGGGATTTAAGTCAGGAGAACATGCCATTCAATCCATCCTAGCAATTACGTAGCTAGTTCTAAGGGGGCCCTGTATCAAAATTCCTACTGGGCCCTTTTTTTAAATATGGAAGCCCTGTTAATGGGACTGTAGTTACACATGTTGGGGCCCGTGTAGCTTGGGCCCCCCGTATCATTGATACGGTTGATACGGCGGTCTGCATTCTAATGACAATTCCACTTTCAAGAAGTTCCATAACAGTGAATGATCGATGTTAAAAACTTTTGACACCATCCACTAAAATCTGTAACACACAATAACATTTTGGAACAGACGAAAATTAGGGGGAATCCCTTGCTGATCGTGACCATCTGTGAAATAAATACTTTCTACGAAAATTAAATGCTCATTATTCGCTCTTCCTAGAAGAGCAGTCCAAGATTACTCAGTTGGTTTCTTTACCTAATGATGGTGAGATAAGACCATGCACTTACTTCTCTCTATACCAACTGGTGTCCGTGATTAAGAAAAGATTTCCACTTGTGAAGAGGATGTGACTCAAATTATAAAATGTCCTCTTATGTTCGTTGTACAGCAGTGCTTCTCAAACTTTCAGCACTGGCGCCCCCCTTTTTAATCACAATTTTTATCGCGCCCCCCCCTTATACATTAATAAATTACTGAATGCAATAATAATGCACTTTTTTTGACGCTAAAGCTACAATACACGATCTTAATTATAAACCGTACAAATTAATAACATAAGTATTAAATTTTGTATATGTTACTTTTAAGCAAAAAAATAAAATAAGTTATAGGATAATCATTATGTTATTTTTCCTTTCTCTAATTTTTAAATTGGAACATATTGCAAAATGCGGTGGCTGCTTAGAAGACAAAATATAGATATCAGCTAAATATAGAAAAAGAAATCAGAGGGTCAGTTTCTAATCATAAGCATTCTGCTCTGCAAGACAAGCCCATAGAAGTCGCTAATACTTATTAAAAAAACTTGTTCTTAATTTAGTATTAATTAATTAGTTATAAAATACTCTGAGCAGCACACTGATACATTAAAAGTATACCGGCTGAAGTACCCGCTCTTTGCACGAGTTCATTTATAAGAAAATAAAACATTATTGATATAATCGCTGAATTGTAAGGAAAGTAAAGCCAAGTGCGAGACAATGTTTACAAATATGTAAAATGATTTTTTTTAAATGATTGCTCAAATTATAATTAGTTTTAAGGAACTGTAATTTTAAGCCTCACAGAATTAGCATTTAGAATTGATGTTGAATAATGAACAATAACATACAATTCCGATGAAGAATAATTGTATTATTTTTAATATTTAAAGCGAAAAGTCTTCAACATGTTTTAACCCCGGCAGCAGGTGATCACTCGATACTGATGGTGAAGCGGGGTTATTGAGTCACCCCAATCCTTTTTTCATAATTATTTTTATAGTTCACAATAAAAATCGTAATTCTAGTGAATAATTTACTTAAGAGAAAATATACTTACCTTCTTTCAAAGACTTTTCAATTTTTCTTTGCTAATTCTAGGAAAAAATCCAAGAAAACTGAACTAAAATGTTTAAACTGTGCGTGACCTTAAAAAAAGACACAAATCACAGACACTTTTCGCTAACATTACAGGAATGTTATTTGCAGGCAAAACTGTCATATTTTGTTCTAGTTATTGTAATTTTACAGTCCTTTGATGTTCGACAAATAGCATGTTGAACTTTTGCTTGCTTGTGTGTTTTTGACAAAGCAAAGTGTGTCTTCTGATACTTATAGCTTCATACTTTAGTTGATGGGGTTCTTTTGGTAGCATTTGAAAATTTTTCTTTCGTTTCATGTTCATCGCTTTTCTCAAATTTACTTTAATATGCATTATTTCAGCAGGTTCATCCCTTTTTCTTATCAGTTTTAACATCTTTCAATAGAGATCAAAGATGCCCATTTTTTTTTTTAAATATATATTCTGATCATTTACCAAACATTTACCTGCTCATTTACCAAACCACAATAAGTCGTACAACAAGGCAGTCGAAGTCACTAAGTTATTCATAGGGTGGGGGATGTAGCATGAACACAAAAAATATTTTGGAAAAAAAGTGATCGCACCGGGAACTCAGTCAAAACAAGTACCTTAAGATTGTAAAAAAACGTTTGTCACTCCCAAAAAAGAGGGAGATATGGGACAAATATATTTAAGTTCACGTTAAAACTGTCAAACAGGAGGATAGTGTCAGGGCCATTGGTAACAATTAAACAGTTTTGTCACAGAATTACCGATTTCGTGCGCTTAGTGCTCGGCGTGACCGCTCCCGGATTAAAAGTGTATTTAATACAATATGGATGCTCTAAAAAAATTGTGTAAAACGTTTTTCATTATGCTTTATATGTTTGGGAATACTCAAAAAAAAAATCTTGGCCAAGTAATCCTTCAAAGTGCTCTCTATGCTTTTCCAGAAATCATAAACATATTTTACAAGGAAAAAAAACGCAGCAGAAATAGCTTATTTACAATATCCCAAATGAAAAAACAAACACATAAGAGAGCAGGGACGTAACTAACCGTACAAGTAAGTTCGAAGGTCAAACCGCAGCAAATACATTCTGCTCTCTGCCTACAGCTAATGTACAATATTTCAATAATATAACAGTGATGAAATTTTTATCTCCTTAAAATTTTTTTGATTATGGGTCTGGGTTTTGTTTTTTCTCTGAAAGAGTAGTATTTTAAATTTGAAAAGAACACGTAATAAAAAAATCTCTCATCATGGGATTACCGCAAATCAAATAAAATGTTTTTTATTTGGTTATAGTATCTCAAAGATAAATAATGAGGTTTTGAAGTAGAAGCTTTTATTTTTTATGACGTAATATCGCAGATGATATATATAAATTATATCAGTGTAAATGTGTTTTTATTATGTCAGAAAGTATTTTTTTTT
>BMAV01027698.1:132433-160816 GCA_019973955.1 Trichonephila inaurata madagascariensis
CTCTTATGTTCGTTGTACAGCAGTGCTTCTCAAACTTTCAGCACTGGCGCCCCCCTTTTTAATCACAATTTTTATCGCGCCCCCCCCTTATACATTAATAAATTACTGAATGCAATAATAATGCACTTTTTTTGACGCTAAAGCTACAATACACGATCTTAATTATAAACCGTACAAATTAATAACATAAATATTAAATTTTGTATATGTTACTTTTAAGCAAAAAAATAAAATAAGTTATAGGATAATCATTATGTTATTTTTCCTTTCTCTAATTTTTAAATTGGAACATATTGCAAAATGCGGTGGCTGCTTAGAAGACAAAATATAGATATCAGCTAAATATAGAAAAAGAAATCAGAGGGTCAGTTTCTAATCATAAGCATTCTGCTCTGCAAGACAAGCCCATAGAAGTCGCTAATACTTATTAAAAAAAACTTGTTCTTAATTTAGTATTAATTAATTAGTTATAAAATACTCTGAGCAGCACACTGATACATTAAAAGTATACCGGCTGAAGTACCCGCTCTTTGCACGAGTTCATTTATAAGAAAATAAAACATTATTGATATAATCGCTGAATTGTAAGGAAAGTAAAGCCAAGTGCGAGACAATGTTTACAAATATGTAAAATGATTTTTTTTAAATGATTGCTCAAATTACAATTAGTTTTAAGGAACTGTAATTTTAAGCCTCACAGAATTAGCATTTAGAATTGATGTTGAATAATGAACAATAACATACAATTCCGATGAAGAATAATTGTATTATTTTTAATATTTAAAGCGAAAAGTCTTCAACATGTTTTAA
This sequence comes from Trichonephila inaurata madagascariensis, assembly GCA_019973955.1. Classification (NCBI taxonomy): domain Eukaryota; kingdom Metazoa; phylum Arthropoda; class Arachnida; order Araneae; family Nephilidae; genus Trichonephila; species Trichonephila inaurata. The sequence goes on from BMAV01027698.1 coordinate 133,244, forward strand.
CCCCGGCAGCAGGTGATCACTCGATACTGATGGTGAAGCGGGGTTATTGAGTCACCCCAATCCTTTTTTCATAATTATTTTTATAGTTCACAATAAAAATCGTAATTCTAGTGAATAATTTACTTAAGAGAAAATATACTTACCTTCTTTCAAAGACTTTTCAATTTTTCTTTGCTAATTCTAGGAAAAAATCCAAGAAAACTGAACTAAAATGTTTAAACTGTGCGTGACCTTAAAAAAAGACACAAATCACAGACACTTTTCGCTAACATTACAGGAATGTTATTTGCAGGCAAAACTGTCATATTTTGTTCTAGTTATTGTAATTTTACAGTCCTTTGATGTTCGACAAATAGCATGTTGAACTTTTGCTTGCTTGTGTGTTTTTGACAAAGCAAAGTGTGTCTTCTGATACTTATAGCTTCATACTTTAGTTGATGGGGTTCTTTTGGTAGCATTTGAAAATTTTTCTTTCGTTTCATGTTCATCGCTTTTCTCAAATTTACTTTAATATGCATTATTTCAGCAGGTTCATCCCTTTTTCTTATCAGTTTTAACATCTTTCAATAGAGATCAAAGATGCCCATTTTTTTTTTTAAATATATATTCTGATCATTTACCAAACATTTACCTGCTCATTTACCAAACCACAATAAGTCGTACAACAAGGCAGTCGAAGTCACTAAGTTATTCATAGGGTGGGGGATGTAGCATGAACACAAAAAATATTTTGGAAAAAAAGTGATCGCACCGGGAACTCAGTCAAAACAAGTACCTTAAGATTGTAAAAAAACGTTTGTCACTCCCAAAAAAGAGGGAGATATGGGACAAATATATTTAAGTTCACGTTAAAACTGTCAAACAGGAGGATAGTGTCAGGGCCATTGGTAACAATTAAACAGTTTTGTCACAGAATTACCGATTTCGTGCGCTTAGTGCTCGGCGTGACCGCTCCCGGATTAAAAGTGTATTTAATACAATATGGATGCTCTAAAAAAATTGTGTAAAACGTTTTTCATTATGCTTTATATGTTTGGGAATACTCAAAAAAAAATCTTGGCCAAGTAATCCTTCAAAGTGCTCTCTATGCTTTTCCAGAAATCATAAACATATTTTACAAGGAAAAAAACGCAGCAGAAATAGCTTATTTACAATATCCCAAATGAAAAAACAAATACATAAGAGAGCAGGGACGTAACTAACCGTACAAGTAAGTTCGAAGGTCAAACCGCAGCAAATACATTCTGCTCTCTGCCTACAGCTAATGTACAATATTTCAATAATATAACAGTGATGAAATTTTTATCTCCTTAAAATTTTTTTGATTATGGGTCTGGGTTTTGTTTTTTCTCTGAAAGAGTAGTATTTTAAATTTGAAAAGAACACGTAATAAAAAAATCTCTCATCATGGGATTACCGCAAATCAAATAAAATGTTTTTTATTTGGTTATAGTATCTCAAAGATAAATAATGAGGTTTTGAAGTAGAAGCTTTTATTTTTTATGACGTAATATCGCAGATGATATATATAAATTATATCAGTGTAAATGTGTTTTTATTATGTCAGAAAGTATTTTTTTTTACTTCATTCCAGTAAATAATTTTTTTTAATCTTTTATTTTCGATATGCTCGCGCCCCCCCCCCTCCAGGGGGGCGCGCCCCACAGTTTGAGAAACACTGTTGTACAGCGAAACCCCGCTTAACGCGAGGTATACGTTCCATCAAATTAGAGCGTAATATGAAACAGCGTTAAACGAGGTTATCTCATCATGTAAATAAAGGGGTTATGAGAAGATGGGTAGAAAATTGGTGAAGTATTTTATCATTAAATTTATTAATTATGTGTTTTTATAACAATAAAACAAAAATTTCTTTCTTACAAATATAGAAACATTATAAACGACTATATATATAAAAATAAATAAAATTCCAAGTCAGTATGTTTACATTTCCGATCATTCAGTCTCTTCTGTATTTTACATTTTCTGCCTTTTTATCAAGGAGGTAGATTGGCTTAATGGCATATTGATTTCAATTTTGTCTTCACTCCATATAGAAAGTTGTTTTTCTATTTCCTCTTTTGTATTATTTCTAGAACGGATATTTCTAGTTGCTGAGCTTGTCGTAGTTGCAGTTGCCTATGACAGTATTTTTTTCTTTATTCTTAGGAATGGTCCTTATTGATAAAGTTGCCAAATTCAATGTGCAGCACCCATTTGAGATTGACGTTCATCAGTATCTAATCTTTTAATCACTTGCATTTTAGTTTCTAGTGAAATGCTTTTTCTTGTTGCTTTATTTTCGTGTTTTTTATTATCCCTCATGATAAAAACTAAAAATCATAATGTTTGTCACTAAAAAGCAATCGTTATATTATGTAAATTTATTCTTACAAAAACGTCAACAAATATTTGAAATGATAAAAATACGTAAAAATACCGCAGGAAAGAAGAAACACAGATAAACTGCTTCGGATATCGGGAAGCCTAACGCTGCGTACTTTTTCAGGGAATCTTACTATTCAAATAAAACAGCGTTAAGCGGGGTCTTACTGTACTTGTTTCAAAGGCACCGTTGATGGGTAAATATCAAAGGGATGAAACATTCAGACGTGCCATCTATCCTTATAAAGACTTTCAATCGCAGCAATCCGGGACATTTATCATCCCGTTGTTATACACTGCTGTTGAGTTGCAAAAAGATGAATTACTGACGAAAGTATCGGTTCTATTTTCATCCAATAAAATCCTCTAATAGTTTGCAACTAGTTCACAGTATTTCAAAAAAAAAAAAAAACATTGTGAAGTAACTTGACTTATCTAGATATTTATATGTTGTTTAGATATATGTGGCTGTTATATATATATATAATAATTAAAAGAACATATATCGATGGAAATAATATTTGTAGACACACTACCTATAAGCTGGAAATACACTAATATTTTTGCTTCAAAGAGTTTTGTAAGTTATTTATTGTACTTAGTTGTTAAATTGATGACATTTTATTGTTATTCGATGTGTTATTTTCTTTTAATTTTAATCTAAAAAAGTTGTTATTGTGTGGTAGTTTTTCAGTGGTTTCGATCGAATGTGAATGCATCAAAATTATTTATGCGTTGCACTGCTTTCCTTTCCTTATTTTTTATTTATTTATTTTTTTGTTAAAAGAAAAATTTTACATAATATATATTGCTTCAACTTTTTTCAAAGCTTTTGTCTCCATAAAAAAATTCAGATGAAGTAAAGTATTTGTTTACGTGAAAAAAAGTTATTTTTCCTTTTTTTTTCTTTAAATTATGATTTCTTTTTAAAACTAAAATGTTTAATCATTCTATTAGCCTTAAAAACATTCATTTTGATTTAATATTTAGGTATGAAAAGTATTAATTAGAGGAGCAATCAGTGATAAAGTTCTTCAAATACAATTTTATTGTCTAATGTAGTTTTTAGGCCCAATCCTTATTTCATCCTTTAAAAAGGGTCATTTAAAGTGAGATTTTAATTCTCGTTTTTAAAAGATTGTTTTATTTACTATTCTAGTAACTTTAGAAAACAATTTAAAGTTTTGCCCTAGTGCAATAATAAAAAATGTTATGTAGCAAAAAATACTTTCCATAGTTTATCAAAATATATTTAATATAAGTTTGCTCTTTAAAAATATCTGAAATATAATTTTTTTTTACTTCTGTTCAAAACTCTTAAATGTAATCAACACGAATGTTAAAAAAGGATGCAACAAATTGAAAAAATGGCTATGGTTATAAAAAGAATTTCAAATGCGCAATTTAATTATTTTTAATAAAAAAATTAATATAATTCTAGCATTTTTTCTGAAAAATGAATATAAGTAGTTGTTAACCGAATGAATACCCGAATACTATATTTCTCCGATAATAAGTTTGTCTTGTATTGAAATTTACTTAAAAGAATCATTGGGGCTTATTTTCTAGGGTGCCTTATTTCTCTTGCACAATAATCAACATTCCATCCATGTTTAAGAATCACATGACCGTTTTCTCTTACGTATGGATCAATGTTTTCAAAAACTCGCTGGCTATCAACAAATTCATGGTATTAATTAAACTAGCTGTTAATTGATGATTTTCTTAATGATTAATTCGCGTGGAAATATCACCGATCGTAAATCATGTTAAAATAAATCTGCCTTTTAAAAATAGAAACGTGGCTTCTTTTTTTGAAACATTTAAAAAGACTCGGTTATATATGTATATAGGTAAGTGGGTATGTATGGTACTGTTACTTACGTCCGGGTTCGCGCGCGCGGGGATTTTATGCAAAACAATCACAAATAAATAAAAAGTTCTTCAAGAGCGATGAGAATTTATTGACGAAAATCCAATCCTTTAAATACAAGATTCCACAGCAATATTCACACAGTAAATCTCCGAAGGTCTTCACACCTTCAACAGCAATCAAACACAATTATCCGTGTTTAAAATAAACGTATGTAAAAGATTATTCACAAGCACAGCTGAGCTAATCGCTAGTCAAAATAATGTTTACTACTCGCTGGTTTAATCAAGATTGACTGATTGCGACTGGCACTCCTATTTATAGGCGCGGCAGAAACTTCCAGAAATATAGCCGCTCGTGTCATCGAGCGTGACGTTAATAGAGAGATCCACTACTTTCTAGAAGAATCCAGAGGGTTTCGAACTCACCAACATGGCCACAAAAGTCGCCAACTTGGTCGCCAAAAATGATGCCAACTTGGCTCTACCGCTAAGATTTCACCTAGTTCACCTCATTGAATCCCCATTATAACGTAAGAGGTGGCATTGGTTGTAAATAGTATAATTTTAACATGAAATAAATATAGCATAGAGTAATATAAATGCATTAAACACCCAAATACAAATTATTTACACTATTTACACAAAATTCGTAACAGTATCATGTTTTACATGAAGTAAAAATCACGTGTAATTCTTCATCTTCAGGCTCGAAGACACTGAATGGGATCCAATGGCAAAGAAATGCACGTGACCTTCATTTTGAGGTGTCTCTTGGTTGCAGTCACAGTTTCATTCCTGGTGAGTCTCTTTAAATTATCAATTTAATCTACTTTAAGTAACATTTGAGCTTTGTGAAGAAAAATGTTATACTAATAACGAATTTTAAAAATAGATGATTTGATTAAAAAATGAAGCATTTGTTAGAATGAACGAAAGTATAATTTTACTAGCATGTAACTTACATAAAGTACACTTTAATAACATATATGTGTTCACATATTTCGTTTTTTTTTTTTTATTTATTTAACACGCATATAGGAATTTAATTTAAAATAATTGTCTTAGAAAAGTCCTTAAATTCTTTAACAATAAAGGGGAATATATTTTTTAAACTGCTCCTCCTCAAATGAATAATTTTTTTTAAAGCAGTTTAAGATTGCTCTGTATAACTATAATGTAAATATATAAAAAATATTCGTGAATATTAATTAGCATATACTATATAAATATACTACAATATATATACACTAATAACAAAACAATTAGGGCACTAAGAAATAATTGCGGGATGACAACGAAACTTGGCATGAAGGTACAAGTTGGGGAGATATGCAAATGATTAGAAATGCAGCGTGATTGCGCATTACGTATAGTTGGTAGAGGGCGTTTAACGTCGTTCTCTATGGAGTATGAAACAGGTAACCAAAGCTTGTTTGAGAGTGCTGGATCGTTTACAGAGGAAGAGCTGTGGTAGACATGCCAGTACGCCGTTTTCGAAGACAATATGAGCAGCTGTTGCATTTTGAGAGGGGGAGAATCATTGGCATGATGGAAGCTGGGTGATCAGCGAAGCGAGTAGCTCCTCAATTAGGCCGCTCTGATTGAGTTGTAAGAAGGTGTTGGGACTAGTGGATCCGAGAGATGTCATTTACACGAAGACTAGACTCAGGACGCCCTCGACAGAGCAGTCGTCAAGAAGACCACCACATCGTAAGAAATGCATGCGTACGGCCAACTGCTTCATCGGCCGCCATTCAGGCACAGGTAGCACCTTCACTAGGGGCCCCTGTGTTTTCTCGAACCATACGAAGGAGCCTGGCTAAAGGACATTAGGATCGCGGAGACCATTACGTGTGCTGCCCTTGACGCCCACCCATCGACGCCTCCGTTTGGAATGGTACCGCGCACGAGGAAACTGGACTACAGCGGAATGGAAACAGGTCGTCTTTAGCAACGAATCCAGATTCAATCTCAGCAGTGGTGGCAATCGGGTTCGTGTGTGGAGACTCCGTGGTGAACGCCTCAATCTTGCCTTTGCTTTACGACGACACACCCCTACCACACCTGGTGTAATGGTATGGGGTGCCATTGCCTATAATACCCGGTCACCTCTAGTATTGATACGTGGCACCATGACAACCCAGCAGAATGTCCATGACATCCTGAAAACACATGTGTTCCCACTCATGCAACGGCTCCCAGGAGCCATTTTCAACAAGACAATGCTCGTCCTCACACGGCAAAGGTGTCACAAGACTGTCTCCGCACTGTTACTAACCTTCCTTGGCCTGCTCGATCCCCAGATTTGTCTCCAATCGAGCACATCTCGGATGATTTGGGACGGCGAGTTGGGCATCCCATGAGTTTGAACGAACTAGAGGCAAAGCTACAGCAAATATGGAACGAAATGTCTCAAGACATTATACAGAACTTGTATGCCTCAATGATCGATCGTATTGCATCGTCCATTCGCGCTATAGAGGGGTTTCGACAGGGTATTAAATCCTCCATTCTTTTGCCTTTTTCTTTGAAATAAATGATCCTTTTTCTTTGATTTTCTAATCATTTACTCATATCAAAGTAGTCGTTATGTATATAAAATTTCGTTTCATTTTGACGACTCCTTATTGCGTTAATTTTTTTGTCCATGAGTGAATATATAGAGAGATACAGATATAATTTAAAGTGTGCGTAAAATAAATAATATATAAATTCTTATGTTATCTTCACTTTAAAAATACTTGACATACACAAATTAACTCTAAATTCATACATTTTTTTTATTTAAAAACGACGCATTTTAAAAATGAAAATCAAATATTTTCGATGTTGAAAATATTTAAAGCACAAAAAAATTTCGAAATGTAGTAACATATTTTTTTCTAATCATAATTCAATACATTTTTGCATTTCATATTTCAGTTTGGTCCGATTGTAGTTAGAACTGCTTTAAATTATGGTAAGTAAATATTTTATTTCGCATTATATTTCATACAGTTATCAAATAATTAAATTTAAGCAGATCAAATTGTTTCACAAATGATTGTCTTCGAAAAGCTCTTATTATAAAAGGCCAAATAATAAGCTTCGAGTGCAGATAGCTAAAAACCCAAATTTCCAATGTATGTATACTATATGGGATACCTATGATAATAATTATTTCATGTTCAGAAAAGTTTAAAAAGTTTAAATAGTAAGTGAAAATGAATTATGTCACAACATAAGATTCAGTGTTTTATAACGTTATTATCTTCGAAATCGTTACTTAAGGTATCCGACTACTCTCGGAACCGTGATTTTGCAAAGCGCATAAATGTGGATAATTTTCATGATATTTAGTGTGACTCAGATTAGAATACATGCATAAAATTGTTTTAATGACATTTTGACAAAAAAAAAATTATTTAAATATAATGTTTTGGCAAAAAATTAACTTAGAATAATCTTTTTTCAAAATGTTCTCCTTTTGTAAAAAAAACTTCTAGTATAATATTTTACCTGTATATAGCTCAAACCTCTCTACAGAGGCTCAACTAGAATTTTTGAAAAATTCACATTATTTTCAGTTACCAACAATTGAAATAATTATTGGTTTTTTTTTCTTAAAGTTGCTCCCCTCTGTTGTCGTAAAATATGAATAAACCCACTTTTAATTTATATATTTCAAAAATTCTAGTTGAGTCTCTGTAGAGAGGTCTGAGCTATTTACAGGCAAAATATTATTATAATAGAAGCATTTTTCACAAAAGGAGAACATTTTGAAAAAAGATTATTCTAAGCTAATTTTTTTCCAAAATAATTTTATTTAAATATTTTTTTGTCAAAATGTCTTTAAAACAATTTTATACATCTATTCTTATCTAAGTGACACTAAATATCATGAAAATTATCCATTTACGCGCTTTTGCAAAATCACGGTTCCGAACGTAGTCGGTTACCCTAAATGATTTATTCAAAAAAATTATAATCATGGAATGTGTATCAAAACTCTATTCTTTTAATGTATACTTGAAAACAATATAGTGTCAAATCGTAAATATTAATACGTTGTAATAGGATAGGCCTTACTCATTTGGTAATTTTTTCTCGTTAAATATTGTGTGGACACTAGAATATCATCTATAATACGGATTTTTTTTCTCTCCTATCTACAGCTTACAACAACTACACTCTGGGGCCTTGTAATTTTACGGACAAAGATGGATTTTCATCACCCTGCTACTTCGACCTTCACCATCCACAACACAACCTCTCTATGTTCAATTGGGACCTGGGATGCGGCGAGGGGGCGTTCTGGATGGGTGGACCACCCGTCGACAATAATGGAACGGAAAAAGGTACAGAGAATCCATGTGCTCATTCGAAAAAGTTAAGATTTTAATGTGGAATTTTTTATAAATATGAATACACAGGATTAGTCATAATTTCCTTCAGGGTTTCGAAACGCTATACTACAAAAACTATGGCGAATACTGCGACCATATCTTTGATTGTCAGCGTGAATCAGAGGTGTGGGATTCTCAAAATGAATAGACATTTAAAATTCTTAATATGACTTTATTAAGAATATAATACTTAAACTTCTAATAATTTAGATAAATTTATATAAGGGAGAATCTAATAAACCAAACACACAGCGATAGTTAAACCGAATCGCGTAATTTAAACCACTTTATCTAAATAATTATATTATCCGCCTACTTTCAATTCTGATAATATTACAAGTCTTAATATCAAATAATCAGTCCTACCTTAATCCAAACTAAGATTCTATCACGGTACAGAAACACCTGGGCGCGCGTGCAATGGTATGCACCTTGTAACAATGGCTGGATGTCTTGGTAACTTTACTATAGGCCTCTTCCAAACATAACTTTCCCTAAATTGCCATACTGCTTACTGAAACTTCTGTTCTTTTAAAAGCTATCTTATTTGCATTTCATAATCGCATTTCGCTTCTTGGATTTTGGTTGGAAGAGTTCCCATTAATCTTGGCCGTCAAAGAACCCAGAGGTTATGTTACAGAAAGAACGCAAGGAACGCGTGAGCCCGTCACAATACAGCAAAAGAGAACATTTCAGAGAATACAGAAACGATTCAAGTTTTATTTATATACCTTACAATTGTTCTATAAGAGAAACCTTGGATACGTGGTATACATTAATGTTATAGTCCAGTTTTTGCCACCCTCTTACTCAATATGGTACTATCAATGTTAATAAGAGTACATGTTATCCTTCTCGTGTTACCGGAAAACATGGTCTTTTACATAAGATCAAGCTTTCGTACACCTTTTGTCACTTGATATAGCAAAACTGTATGAACGTGCTGTCAATAACTTTGATAATGCCATGTTGAGTATAATGTGGACGGAACTGGACTGTCGCTTTGATGTATGTCTTTGATAAGAGTACAAAACAAAAGTGATCACCCCTGTCCGGAGGCTGTTGCTGGCTTTTGTAGATACCGCCACTACAGTACTCCCCACCAAGGATTCGGTGGATAGTCGAATGAAACAGATATTTGTTATGGTGAGTTGTTGCTGTTACGTCAAGTGGGTCTGACGACTTTGATTGCTCTTGTTGCGGGTAGAGGGCACCACGACAACTGCGCGGAGGATGCGTTTCTCTTAATTCTATGTCAAAGTCACCAATGAAGTGGTGGTTAATCTAAGGACAGAACCATCAACATGTGGAATTGAAGCCCAGTAACATGACCACTAGACAAAAGTGATCACTCCTGTCCGGAGGCTGTTACTAGCTTATGTAGATACCACCGCTACAAGTGTAAATAAAACTTGAATTGCTTCTGCATCCTTTCAAATGTTCTTTTTGGCTAAATTCGTCTTAATTTTTTTTACTAAAACGTTTCCAAATCAAGGAGAGAATTATAAATAACTTTGTATTATAATGAATAAACTATAAATCTTTCTTTTAAAACAATAATAAATTAGTCCTGTGTGTAATAAAAGTTTTGGCAGATATATTTTTTTTCTTATATCACTCAGAATTTCATCCACTATTCATTTCAGGAGGGTACGCTTTCATGGATCTCTCTCGAATGTCCAGTGACGAGTCAGGCCTCATCCACCGAGCATGGTTGCCAACTCATCTTCTAAATGCCACTTCCCCCAAAGGTAAATGTCTTCATTTCAGTTACAGTATCGACGGTCTCTCAGTTGGTGGTCTGAGAATCCTCGTCAATGCCACGGATGTCACCTACACCATTTGGGAATCGAAAGATTCTACGGATGGGGAATGGATGAGTGGGAAGGTATCCTTCACTTGCGAAACACCTTTCAGAGTGAGTATAACATAAATTTCGAATTTTTCCACAAATAAAAAGGTACTAAGATTACCTTATATCTAGAAAGGCACTTTTTATACATAAGCTATCATTGTAAAAGAATTACAAACAATATGGGTCAAATACCACCTACATATATATATATATAATCCACACGTACAAAATCGTCTTTTATTTTCGATTTTTCAATAAGCTCGCACCCCTTTCCTAGGGTTATCTCGCCCCACAGTTTGAGAAGCACTGATCAAATTTCTAATTCCTTTTGTAGATTTTGGTATGTGAAAATTATATTTTATGAATATCCTGTAATCCTATATAAAAAGAAATGCCAAGCATAAGCTGTCCTAATTTTGAATAGCTCCCAGTGTGGGTGGAGGGTTCCCCACCAAAAAAAAATGTTCTTAAAAATGAAACTAATTTTAAGTAATAATCTAGAGGATTTTATTTTTATAAATTGTGTGATCTGAATCCTAAAAATATTTTAACATGTTATGACTGAAGAAAAATGGCCCTATAAAAGGTTAAAATTTGGGAAAGAAACTTATAATCTCAAAAACACGTACTCTCTATACTTAAATTGCAAAAAAAAAAAAAAAAAAAAAAAAAAAAATTGTAAAAGGTTTACATTCGAACCAAATTTGCACTTTAAAACTTAATAATTATATTAAGCGACGTGTAAAAATATTAAAAATCTGAACATATTTATAAAAAAAATTCTTTTGGAAGAAAGGAATTTCAATAAAAGTTAAGAGCTGTATGAAATAAGAAATTATAAAAGAAAAATAATATGAAAAAAAATTCAATTGAATATGCCAATATATATAGAACAGGGAAATTATTTTTAGATGTGACAAGGTATTCAAAGTTTAAGTTAAATTAGTTCGGGCCTTAGAGATGTATAACTGGAATTGTATATAAATATAACCAATGTATTTCAATCTGTTGTTGTAAATATGTAATAAATTTTCGCCACTTGCTTCTGAGACAATTAATGAACTAACAGAAAAAGTTATACAATAATAATACGGTACTTTAATTTCAAAATTTTGAGTTAGGACTTTAAATTTATACTTTAAGAAAAAGCTAAGCATCTTTCAGTTCCAAATATGTTCTGCTTATATAGATTTATTTGAAAGTTTAAGAAAAAAAGTTCTGCTAATTTTTTTAATTACTTATGTCTTAATTTAAGAATTTTTAAGCACATTTTTAACGAAAATTTCAATTTTACGTAATAGAATAAATTTCTGTTTCCCACTAGCTCGTAATGGAAGCTTTTCCCAGAGAAACATATTTAAGAAGAAGAGGTTTTGTTGCAGTCGATGATATTTATTTGATGGATGGCTTTTGTGCAGGTAAGTACTTGTTTTACTTAATATTCAAGAAAAACTGGCACTTACGTGTTGTACCGTCAACCAATACCATCAAATCAAAACACATCGCTAAAGGACGCGATATACAGCAAATAGAGAAAGCCCTTCCTACGCATGTTCGCACACAATAATAATAACGATGACATCATTTATAAATCTTTTTTTTAATTAGAAACGTCTTTTGATCTGGCGAAATTGGTCGGTTGTCTAATGTGTAAGCATCGAAACCTTGGAAGTTAACAAATCATCAATGAGGAATTTTTTGAGGAAGATTATATCAAACTACAAGGTTCATTTATATAAGATATATTAAAAAGTTTTCTTTAAAAAATCTATATAAATAATAATAAATAATCAATTTTTGAATACAATTTGTGTGACTTTTAGGTGACTGCACATTTGAACATGATTTCTGTAATTGGACCAATTCGAATACCAGTGATGAATTCGATTGGAAGATGGGTAGAGGTAGCAGCAGCTCTGTGACTGGACCCTCTCGAGACCATGGTAGCAGCGTCACCTGGAGAGAAACAGGTAAACAACTTACTCAAACAAATATGTATTATAATACTATAATTTTAGTGAGGTTATATATATTATCGCACAACATGTTCATAGAATAAATTGTAATATTCCTAAGATAGTTTTAGTTAGACGTTTAACCTTTATTTACTGTGGAGTCGACATAAGGGCCATCTAAGTAATATAAAACGAACTTCAGAAGTTAATTTTCACTAAGATTTCGTTAAATTACCATCCAGATACAAAGAATATTTTCATAACAGAAAGGATATTTTCTCTGCGAAAGTTAAAGTACGTATTGTAACAATTATAAAAAAAATTTCGGCTATTCAAGGCACATTTCTTTTGGCATCTTATGAATTTATAGACCAATTCCCATTTTTCTTCGTGGAACATATTTGACAAATTTTTCATAAAATTCGTACAAATTAATCACCATAATAGCAGTTAATGCCGAAGAGCTGGGTTCGAATCCCGGAGAAGGCATGAATGTTTGAAAAGGAAAAGAGCCTAAGCAGCATGGAGGCACTTTAAATATTCGATGAGCTGAACGTCCTCACGAGAGTTTGGTAGTTGGGGAAGAGAAGGGGGGGGGGGCTTCGGATGCCCCTTCCGGAGGTTTTTCCTCAAAATTGGGGTGGAAAAGTCAAATCGTACCTTAAACATAACATTGAAAGTAATGATAATAAAATTAAAATAGCAATGTCAATGAAATTTGTAATAACAATTAAATCATAATGTGTTGTATGTATGTTGGTAGAAAGTAAAAACTAAAATATTTCTTCCTAAAATAAGTAAAAAATATTGTCTTCATATTTAGCTTAATTCCTCACTTTCTGTTTCTGTTATATCATATTGAGAATATTTTTCTTAAAAATCAAAACAAAACAAAAAAGAATGCTTTTGAAAAACGAGGTTCCTTTTTAGGGGGTAATATTATTAGCAATATTTTTTAAATTAATTAAATTTAAAATTATACTTTAAATCATAGGTTCCCAACCTTTTTCGAACTGGCGCTTCCTTTTCTAGTGAATGTTTCGATACCGCCCCCCTCTCCCACTCCAGAGAAATAAAAGCGTACATAATACATGGTGAAAATACAAATTAAATTTTTAAAAATATTCTATTGCTAGTAGAATATATTTTTTTAATTTAGTTTATTTCAAAAAGCGCCACTTTTATTTTTACTTGCAAATCTGCAATAGCTGTTGCCACGAATATACAATTTTATATACATACAAGCAACATAAGGTAACCAGTGTTAAAGTTTACTTTTGTTAGTATATAATCAGCATGTTTTTTTAGTCTTTTTTAGACTATATTTGGCTAATCTGCCGCCAACGGTTGGAAACTTTTTGACCTCACGCACTAGTAAATTTATAATTTAAATCCCACGGACCACTAATAGGATTTTGTGAATGTTAAATATATTTATAAAAAAATTCTGATCTAAGAACGCAATCAAATCATCTTAATACATAACTTAACGTGATATTTCCCATTTTTCTGGGAACCAGCGAAATTTTTTCACGGACCACCACTTTGGCGACCTCTGCTCTATACCATCTCAAAACCTCCTAACTTATTCTGGGTCTTTGATTGCCCCCCCCCGGGACGCCAAACCCCCCCCCCAGGGGGGGGGGGGTTATCGCCCACGTTGAGAACCTATGCTTTAAATTTTAATTTTAGTAATATTAAAAACAAAAGTATATTCAAAAATTTATATTAACAAATTAATTGTTCTGAGATTTCAATATAAGACACGAAAATAAACAGAATTCGCAAACATTGGGTATTCAGTAAAAAGTGACTCATATTTATTAGACATTGTAAAATTAAAGTCTTAATTTCTACATAATAATATGTAAACGAGATATATTTGAACTTATCGTTTTCACTGTTTCAGGAGGGTATGCTTATATAGATTCATCCTTTCCTAACAAACCAGGAGACAGAGCTCAATTATGGAGCCCCGTTTTGAATCCCCATGGTAATTTTGTTCCATTGTTTCTAAGAATTCAAAAAATCACCTTAAATAATCAAACTCTTATGATGTTCAGCAAATAGGCAACTCAATATATTATTTTAACTTTATAGGCAACGGTAGTGCTCTGTGCTTGAGCTTTTGGACGTCGCTGTATGGATCAGGAGTAGGTGCTTTACGAGTGTACATGTACGACAACACGACAAATAGCACGGGAGATCCAATCTGGGAACTTTATACTGGAACTCGAACTCCTGATCAATGGTACAAGGGAGAGGTACCTTTGGCTCTGCCAAGACCATTCAGGGTAATCCCAGTGCTAAAAAAATATTATAAAGTATAAGTTTCACACATTCAATTTGGTTGATTTTTTAGTTTGATATTTAACAGTTTTATTCTGAAGAATTCCCTTCTCCTTCTTGTCGTATCTCTTAAGGGGCTATATTTTTGGTAACCTCAAAGATAATTTGAATCCCAGTGGCTGAGGGGTAGAGCATCGATCTTCCACACCACAGGTCCGAGGTTCATACCCCGGGCTGAGCAAGGTCGACTCAGCCTTTCATTCCTTCAGTGGTTACATAAATTAATACCAAGCTTGCTTGGGAACTGAAAACTGATGGTTTCGTGTCAGATTGACCACCTGACCGGAACAACTGCTCATGTACCTTTAGAGCCCAAGGTTACGTATACCGAGACGGTCACAGTAGGCCATGGGTTGTTGCGCTACTTTGTTAAAGATAATTTAGTGAACAACATTAAAATCCGTCCAAACCACTCTATTCCAAAACTGTTACAAGTATTAAATAGAAAATTTAAAATCCAGTGTTTTTATTATGCAGGTTTTAAAAAATGTACTTATGTATTATACTGTCGTTCCATTTCGTCAAATCAAAAGATTTCTTCAGATGCTGCGATGTACAGCCTTTAGTGGAAACCGTTCCCTTATATCAGTGCTCCGCAACCTTTTAATCACTGCGGACCGGTCAACGTTTAATAACTTTACCGCGGCCCGCTGAGGGTGGGACACGTTGATTGTTTATATTTTAGATTGTTTTGATTTAACAATTTTAATTTAGTTACATTTATATAAATATGCCTTTAGAATAAAATATAGCTACACCAAAAATGAATATAAGTGATTTAACATGGAATATAAAGGGATTTCCGTGGAAAGTTGAGCAAATCCGAGAGAAATGCACCACTTTAAATAAAATGGCAATAGTTTAATGTTCTTTAGGCGGCCCGGCACCATTTGATCCAAAGACCGGTCCGGTGACATCATAGGTTCCCAACCTTTTTTGAACTGGCGCACCCTTTTCTAGTGAATATTTTGATACCGCTCCCCTCCTACTCCAGAGAAATAAGAGCGAACATAATACATGACGAAAACAAGAATTAAATTTTTTAAAAAAAAACATTCTATAGTAGAATATATTTTTTAATTTAATTTTTTTTTCTAAAGCCCTCAATTTTTTTTACTTGCAAATCTGAAAAAGTTATTGCCAAGAAAATATAAAATGTGTAATATATATTTTAATCGTAGATAGGATATTGTTGGAATTGAAACGTTACTGAATTTCTCTCTTCTTTATTTAAATGAGAGGAATAAAAGTTTTAGCTTACCTGTTATGAGGACTGAAAGGGGTTTTGATGATACGAAGTAGTCTATAATAAACTACTGCTTTCTAAATAAATCGACAGTTTCAGCCTTTAAAGAATGCACGTTAATGGCAGGTTAAAATTTTTAATTATTTTTCTTTGATAATATATGAAATGAAATGCAGTGGACGAAACATTTTTCCTACTTCTCACAGATTGTTTGAATAGTACTTTTGTCAACATTTAAAGACATCAAATTTTTAACTTAATTAATGAGAAGGGGTTGAATTTTTGATGCATTTTTTTTAAGGAGTTTTTCAATATCAGGCTCGATTTTACTTAAAAACAATCGTAAGCTGTTGCATTCAGTAATATGGAGCCGATTTTTCTTTTTGGTTAATAATGTTGTTACAGCACTAAATCCACATTCTGCTAAATATAAAGATGGGAATGCTATCAGAAATGTTGAACAATCAACCAAAAAATCCTGGGTATAGTTGCGACATCAATTTCTGCAGCCAAAATTCTTAGTAGCCATCCTTGAATTTAATTATTAATTCCTTATTTGTCGTCAGTTCTATTAGTTCTTCGAACTGGGAGGATACTACCTTATGTTAATTTATGCTTACCTTATTTAAAATTTAAATACATACAATCAACATAAGGTAGCCAGTATTATAGTTTACTTTTGTTAGTACATAATCAGCATGTTATTTAGTCTTGTCTTAGACTATATTTGGTTAATCTACCAATGCCCCTCATTATCATCTCAACACCCCTTAATTTACTCTGGGTCTTTTACTGCCCTCCTGAAAACCTCAAACGCCCACGTTGAGAACCTATGCCTTTAAATGTTTGATTACAGCAGCAACAACGATGACAACATTTGGGAACAATCTTAGAGTTGGCGATGTATTTTCGTTAGGTGAAATTCGTCGACGATATAATTCATAAGTTCCAAAAAAAATATTTGAGTAAACTGGAGTGATTTATAAATATTTTGGTACTTAAGTATTATCGCAACCTTTTGGCGACATTATAAGAAACGACGCACGTGATTGCGAATTCAGCACGTACGACACATGCGAAATCGGGATTGTCAACTTGGCGAGCTATCTTGAACGTTGGCATTGTTGCGATAGTACGTAAGTATCAAAGTCACTGATTCAAAAATAGATATATGCGCTCTCTTTCATATTATTTCATTTTTTAAATGAAATAGAAGCAACCCTCGCAAATTTAATTTCTTTCAAAAGCAGATTTCTCCATTAAAATAGCTTAATTAATATTTCCTTAGATGGAAGAAAATTTTTTCTCTCTTACTAGCACTTAAAAAATATATATTTCTAGTTTTCAAGTTTAATTCAGTTCTTAAAGAAGTACATTTTTAGACCAATATAATTATTATATGGACTACAAAACTCAATTTTTTTAGTATTATCTTAAAAGATCTCTTATAAAACTTATTTCTAAAAACTAAATAAAAATTATTTTTTTCAAGTTAAATTCGCTAACTTATATTAATTTTAAAATGTGTAGGTAATATTTGAAGCTGAAATAAACTTACCCGGTGAAAGCGACATTGCTATAGATGATATTGCCTTGAACAATGGAACATGTCCAAGTACGTAACACCAACTTTTTCCAATGTTCAAATCTGCCTTTCTTTTTCTTGACATTTAAAACTTCAATAAGAACTATATTTATTTATTTTTAAAAAATAATCGAATTTCCTTTCTTTTTAGGCATTCCTAGAGAAGCTAGCAAATCAGGTAATTTTAGTTTCATATTTTTGTCACTATTCCTTAAAAAGTACTATTTTCAGCTTTAAAAGTAAATTTATATAATGTTAATATTTTTAGATCTTCAAACATTATGATCATTCATAAATTTTTAGTTTAATATTGCTATAATTTTCTATTTTCGAGGGAATAAGTACGTATTAAGACTTGTTCAATAAATTAGAATGTGTGGCGAAAGTGTAAATTAGGGGTATATACGCTTTGTTAGTAGTGAGAGACATAGTTACTCAGCAAATATCAAACTTGATTTTTAACAAATTTATTCAATTTTTGAATAATCAATATGAAAAAATTAAATATTTTGAATTATTTAATTTGATCTGACTCTAACAAATAAGGATAATTATAGTGAATAATAGCCTAAATTTATTCTACAAATTCATTTTGTTCTGTAATCATCAAATGATCAAAACGATCTTCTGATTAATTATATCTCGAACATTTTTAAAAATTAATTACCTATTAAATTGAATCAACGCGCGTCGATTACGCATTACAATTCTTTTCTCCGACTGAACTAACAAATTTAGAATAATTACAAAAGATGACGACTTAAGCAGCATAACTTTAACAACAGACGATTACTTATCAGCAAATAAATTAAATAATCTGATAAAACACATAGTTAAATGAATTATTGAATTAAAGCAGACGAGATAATAAAACGGAAGAGAATTTTCAACTGAAACAATATCTATAACTACTGTATAAATTATAAAAATATCTATACTACTGTTAACAGACGAAAAAAAAGAACTTTTTTTTGCATTAATCAATTAAGCTTAAGCCTATTTGGATCGAATAATTTCATTGAACTCTTATTAATGCTCTTAAATTAAAGTACATCATATCACAATTTGTATTGCATTTCCTAAAATTATTTTATTGTAATGGATATATCATTTTTAAAGATAATGCACAAGACTTCCTCTTTGGAATTAAAGAATTAGAACACTTTGGAATCGATAATCAGAATCCTTTCCAAACCTAATGATTCCACTAGTCATTAACCATTTTCACAGACACACACTCTCAATTATTTCACTGCTACAAATTTCTGTAACCATAGAAACAAATCTGTTGCTGAAAATGGTAACTGCTTCAATTATGCAGATTTATATGTTGTATTCACAGTGATTATATCTTTAATTCCGAGTAATGTATTGAATATATTACTACTTCTATACGACTGAAGATTCATCAGCTAACCAATTATATTTTAGTGGGAGGGATCATAATAAAATGTAATAGTAATAGATAAAAATAGCTTTACATACGAGTTAAAAATCATTTGGAGATAAAAAAAAAAAATAAAAAAAAAAAAAACTATTGTTTTTAAAATAAGGTATTACACTGTAAATTTTTTTACCGTTATTGTGCAGTGTTAATAATTTTTAAATTTCTTTGTATTGCATTCCTTTTATTTTATAAATAAAGGAATTGAAAATGTATTAATTCTTTTTAAAATCCTTAAGGAAATATGGATAAAATTCATATTAGATAGAAGATATTGAATTTAAGAGAAAAAAATTTTGTTATGTGTTTCAATAGTTATTTTTTATTAGTTTTTTATGTTAATTATTTTTTAGTTTTAAAATTACTTTAATAGTTACTTTTTAAAATTGTAAATGCATTAATACTGAATGATTTAACTGAATGAGAAGTAAAATTCTAATATATAATTGTAATTGTAAATTATATTTTACAGTTCGTTTAAACTATATGCCAATTCATTATAAGATAAAATATGCAGCAAAATATAAAAGTGAACAAAAGTTTGCTATTATATTTTACGAATTTTTCTATATTTTTTATTAAGAATGTTTCTTTCTTTCTTTTTTGCTTTTAATAAATAAATATTTCGAAGGTATTTATTTTTAGTTATCTATTTTTAAATTAAATTTTATCTTTGAATTAAGAGAGTTTAACAGTATTAATTGTATGCTACAAAACAACAATACGGCTGATGGCAACAAATCTCGTAATTTCGAATTTTCCTAGAGTAGAATGTGATTAAAAGTTTAAACATTTCTGAAAAGTGGATTATAAAAAATCCAATCTACTCCATCTCTTTGAAAAAAATGCAACTTAAAATTATTGTTTGAATAAAGTCTTTAACTTCAATATTTATACAATTCTATGGAAAAAAAAAAGAAACAAGTCTTACAGTAGTCGCATATGATGTGTAACATCTAACATGCTATCGTGGTAAATACGCAATATTAACTTTTTTCCTGAAAAAAATATGAATCGAGTATGATTGGAAATAATTTTCTATCGAATAGCGTTATATCTTTAATGAAAATTGTATTTATTTAACAAAAGGAGTAATGTGCAATATTTTATCAAAAATAATTATTCTTATTCAATTTGGGGAAGAGAGGAGACAATAGACTTATGACAACTAAAATATGACACATATACTTGTGATTTCAAAGTATTTAAAAACCGTTGAAAAACAGCGTCAATAACAGTACCATTGTTAGCAGTCGAAACATTTTAATTTGTGTTCATTTCGAGCTTGAGTTCATCATTCATAAGAGATATGAGCGACTCTGCTTTTGGCAAACTGAAATTAAAGTTAAAATCACAAAATCAGGGGAAGCGAGTGATAATTTTTTTAAAAGACCAGAACCACATTCGTTATATAATAAAAGTACAAAATGCAGGAAATCTTTAATTTTTTTTTTAACCGTTTGATTAGAGGAAATGTATATGACCACCGAAATCACTGTTTGTCCATTTTCAAATAAGCATTCTGCCGCACTTATGTCCTCCAATATCGTGACTAATGGATTTAGAGTCAAGCGCTCGAGTGCTTGATGGCTACTAGAGTTGGTCCCCCATGCGAGGGTAGCGAAAAGACACAGACACGTACTATCATTGGTCAAATCAAGTAGCACGCGCTTACGTCACATCCTGTTACACACATCCTCCCCTTTTCACGAAATCACTCCCAACAAATATCCAGCAACCGAGAGGAAAGATGTTACACATAAAAAAAATAAACTTTTAGTTTTGTTACTTAATATAAATTTATCTCATTTAAAAGAAATTTCCTTTAAAAAATTGCATTTTTTTAAGAAGTTTTTAAATATACATCAATCCATGTACACATTTGAAGATGGGAAATATAAAAACAAACACTACAACTTAAACATCAAGAAATGAAATCGAACTGTGAAGATATTCCACCCAGTGCTTTGAAAAATTGCAGTTGATGTAGAAACAATTAAATAATAAATTATCCTGCCTAAGAACTTCATAATATATGTTTTAATATGTATCCTCAGGGGACTGCGCCTTCATTGTGGATTCTTGTGGATGGCGAGAAATGGACACAAAGACTCGACCAGAGAGCCCTCCTCTGTGGGGTCGGGTAACAGGAGATGAAACTGTTCTCAGCCCTGAAGGTCACTCCTCCATGGCTGGAGTGTCCAGGCAAGGTGAGTATTTTACCGTTTGAACACATTTCTATTGAATATTTGCTGCAATGCGTTACATGGCACATGACATATGCTGGAAACACACAGGAAAAAGAGTATTGTCTATGAGACGCGCACTTTTTAGGGGCCCATAGACAACTGTATGAGCTTTAAGAGAAGCATGTTTTGTAATAATATTATTAGGCTACAGGGCCCCGAAATTTCGACTGCCTAGAGTTCTCCATGTCGTTTAATCCTACACTCTATGGTACTTACGTACTATCACAACAATGCCAACGTTCAAGACAACTCGCCAAGGTGGCAACCTTGATTTCCCATGTGTTGCGCTCTCTGAATTATCAACCATGTACTTCCTTCGTAGAATGTCCCTAATACCGTTGCAATAATACGTAATTACCGTTTATGTAACTTATATAACGACAGGACGCTATGTAAGGCAAGGAAAATTTATGCCCTGAAAGCCCTGTTTACTTTTCGTAAAGTTATCTAAGCAAACAAAAGGAGTTTGAATTCATTTCAGTTTTTTGTGATTCTCTAATGTCACGTTTTGCAGAGCTTCTTAAAGTCAAAGAAAAGGTTTTCTTAAGCATACAAAATGTACATAATTCAAATTATGTCAATACCCTCATGATGTAATTAATGCAGAATTACCAATATTTCCCAACTGTAAGAATCACTTTTTTTCCCTTTAAGAACATTACCACTATATAGCTTTTTAACAGCGTAAAGGGCTCCAAAATGTCCGTCATACCTTTTTGCTCTATTTGAAACTCGGTAGAAAGGATGGATATAGAAATGAGCTGTATGGCATTGTTTCCCGATATAACGAAGTATATAAACAGTTGGAAAGAATTTTTAAAAAGTCTTGACGGAATTTAGTCAATATCTTTTAATAACCCTCCCCTTTTTGTATGCTTCTTTAAAAAAAATTTTTGCGTGAGGGAGGTAGTAGTGTTTAAAAAATTCGCACTATACAACAGCATGAGGGCTTTGGGCGGCGAACCTCACAATTTTTAACCTCGTTCATGTAAGAGGACAACACCTTATCTGGCACATTCCCTATCCATACTACCCTGTCCCGCCAACGGGAAAACTTTGGGCCTCCACAGAGGTAACTTACATCAGCTTCTCTACACGGTGGATCTTCAGTGTCACTAGGAATCGAACTCATGACACGCCTGCCACGAGCTCGTGACCGTAACCTCAAGGCAACAACGACCACAATTTCTTTTAGTAATAATTAAATTAAGTCAGCAGAAAAAGCCGTAAAACAAAACTCTAATGAAGATAATAAATGAAATCAGAACATTAAGGTATCCGACTACGTTCGGAACCGTGATTTTGCAAAAGCGTATAAATGGATAATATTTATTATATTAGTGTCACTTAGATTATAAAATGTATATAAAATTGTTTTAAGAATAGTATTACAATAAAAAATTATTTAAGTACAATATTTTGACAAAAAATGAACATAAAATGACCCATTTTCAAAATATTCTCCTTTTGGGAAAAATGCTTCTATTATAATAATATTTTGCCTGTCTATAGCTCAGACCTCTGTACAGAGGCTCAACTAGATTTTTTGAAATATATAACTTAGAAGTGGGTTTATCCATGTTTTACGACAACAGAGGGGAGCAATTTTAAGAAAAAAACGCCGATAATTATTTCAATTAAATTTAACTCTGAAAATAATGTGAATTTTTCAAAAATCATAGTTGAGCTTCTGTACAGAGGACGGAGCTATATGCAGGCAAAATATTATTATAATAGAAGCATTTTTCACAAAAGGAGAACATTTTGAAAAAAAAGGTTATTCTCTAAGTTAATTTTTTGCCGAAATATTATATTTAAATAATTTTTTTTGTCAAAATGTCCGTATAAAACCATTTTATACATGTATTCTAATCTAAGTGTCACTAAATATAGTGAAAATTATCCATTTATGCGGTGTTTTTTTTAAATCACGGTTCCGGAAGTAGTCGGATACCTTAATTAGATGAGATTTATGACCTTTTTTTAATTTTTTTCAAGAATTATTTCTTTACAGATTCTTACATGATGTTCAATACAGCCAGCTACCAGCACGCTCCCTTGGACAAGGGTCAACTGATAAGTCCCGACATTCCGTTCTCCAACTTCACATACTGTCTAAGCTTCTGGACTTACATGTACGCGAGCACAGCTGGCGTGCCCATCGGTGGACTTCAGGTAAAACTGCGGCGTTCGGACAACACGACCGTTAACTTGTGGAGGCTGGATAACCATCAGGCTTCCCACTGGGTACACTCCCAACTGCCTTTGCCGGCCCATCTCAACGTTTCTGACAGAGTGAGTGTCAGTTTTATTGATCATCGTTTAAATTCTCGAACTCCAATTCAAACTATTGATAATTCTTTGATTAACATTGCTATGTCATTGGGCAATGGGTTGGATAAAGTCAAGCATAAAATCCATGAAAAGTAAAGAAACTAGTATTTTGACAGTAACACTTAGAAAAGTAAGACCTTCAAAATGCCTCAAGAAACGTTAATTCAAAATCTTTATTAGTATTAGTAAATTAACACCTTTATTCATTCTCCTTTTCAAAGTCAGTGGTAATATAACTCTTGATAATGCTATGACTTGTTCTTTTAACGTGTTGCGACGGTGCAGCACTGTTTAGATCGCTGTTAAGTTATCCGACTACCTTCGGAACCGTTATTTTCCAAAAGCGTATAAATGGATAATAATTATAATATTTAGTGTCACTTAGATTAGAAAATTTATATAAAATTGTTTTAAGAATATTATTACAGTAAAAAATTATTTAAGTATAATATTTTGACAAAAAATGAGCATAGAATGACCGATATTCAAAGTATTCTCCTTTTGTGAAAATTGCTTCTATTATAATAATATTTTGCCTGTCTATAGCTCAGATCTCTGAACAGAGGCTCAACTAGAATGTTTGAAATATATAACTTAGAAGTGGGTTTATCCATATTTTACACAACAAAGGGGAGACATTTTAAGAAAAAAACGCCGATAATTATTTCAAATGGTTGTAACTTTGAAAATAATGTGAATTTTTCAAAAATCATAGTTGAGCCTCTGTACAGAGGTCTGAGCTATATACAAGCAAAATATTATTATAATAGAAGCATTTTTCACAAAAAGAGAACATTTTGAAAAAAGGTTATTCTAAATTAATTTTTTGCCGAAATATTGTATTTAAATAATTTTTTTTGTCAAAATGTCCTTAAAACAATGTTATACATGTATTCTAATCTAAGTGACACTAAATAACATTAAAATTATCCATTTATGCGCCTTTTTAAAATCACGGTTCCGAACGTAGTCGGATACCTTAAGGACGGACTATTCCTAATAAAGACGGCGTTAAAACGACATTGGAATGCCCGTAGATGTGAACTTTGATTGGTCACAGTAAGTATGAAAGTCACAATTGGAGACAGAGACTATGCGGAGTATTGAAGCTTGTAGAAGTGTCTCTTTAGTGTCTGTAAAGCTCCTTAGCGTATCGAGAGTCTGGGTTTCCCCTTTGGGTATCTCTTTAGAGGTGGAATACGTCACGACCACAAATGTAACACGTGGTATAGAATCCCTTCTGTTTGGACAACTGGGATAACTATTCCGCCATTGGTCCAAATTTCCCTCACGCGGTGGACTTTGAAGCCGGTAGTTGTAGTGGGAACTGCACCAGCCACCTCACTGACTGGCGTGGCTACAGCGGATGTGGCAGGAGCGGACACATAACATTTCGTGGTTTGAGAGGACACATTTTTTCTCCATCTTAGAACAGATAAAGGGTGCAGATAAAAAAGGAAATAATTACTTTTAAAAATCACTATGTTCATCATTATGTAGGTAATTATTAAAAGAAAGATACCATAAAAGACTTTGTATTTATTAGTGATCGATTACTAAAATAAGAAATCAGTTTTGAAGTATTTTCTATCATATGTATAAGTAAAGCAAAAAGTATATTTGAGATAAAAAGTTGATAGAACCTGTTTCTGTATATTTTTGCTTATTAGTAAAAGCATAAGAGCAACAATGAAGTTTACTTTAAAGTTATTGTTTAAAAATCAAACTATTAAATGTTTTCTAATATTTTTGCAGAAATATTTATACAGGGTGATTCTAAAATGATGGGACAAACTTTGAGGTGTGGTAGAACTCACTAAAAACAACAATTTTTGTATAGGCATGTACGGATGGATGTGCCACGTTGAGGCACAAATAGAAAAAATAACACCTTAACGGAAACATAAAACGTTCATTAGCAGCATATTTAACGAGCGATTCTATAGAAAAAAAACAGTTTTAGAAATGGCATCCACCAACACTCCAATAATAAAACTCTCCAAACGGTTGGTTGACTGACATTTAGATGACATGCTACAACCCTTGTACTTGTACCAGTTGTTTCGTTTGCATGGTATGAGAGGACTCCTTCTAGTGCTTTTGTCGTACAGTCCTCGATCTACCCCTCCCATCAGTGCTGGCGATAAATGAACCATTTTCCCCCAGCTTTCGATGCAATCGCTGAAACATTTTGTGGTTTAACATACGTCTACTTGGAAAGCCTGACACAGCGCTTATCTGCATTTACCATTAGTTACACCGTACATTAGATACATGTCTACTTTTTCACTATTAGTAAAATCACCCGTAACGTTACCAATACCCGTCTTTGTTACCAATACCCATTCCAACAACTACTACTTCCCCTGACCTGAATACTTCTGC
The DNA here is from genome assembly GCA_019973955.1 of Trichonephila inaurata madagascariensis. Taxonomy (NCBI): domain Eukaryota; kingdom Metazoa; phylum Arthropoda; class Arachnida; order Araneae; family Nephilidae; genus Trichonephila; species Trichonephila inaurata. The sequence goes on from BMAV01027698.1 coordinate 159,291, forward strand.
TTCATCTTTAAAAACTGAAACCCACCCTCTTGCAACTTCTAATAAATTTGCCGCTCTGTCAACTGAAATTCAACATTGAGTTCCCTTAACCCGCGATCACTCGCGCGGGGTGTTCTGTACACCCCAGCAACAAAAAAAATCCTCCCAGGATTCTAAAATGAATGCACAGAACCACTATTTTTTCTGTAGCTGCACATTTTAGGTTATTGAACCTTCAGACCTGATGCAATCCCTCTTTCTCGAACGACTGGAATGTAATAACCTTCAAAATTTATCTGAGGGCTGGGAACTCCCGCGAGAAGTTGAGCATTTGTATACAGTCTGCTCTGAATGTTTGGAAAATGATTAAAATATTATTTTTCTACTTTCTACTATCATTATCTCATTAATTATAAAGTATATTTATTACTGGTATATACGTTTTAACTGGTTTATGAAAAATATAAAATTATGTGTTTTAAAATAAAAATTTTGTATGTTTAGTTTAAATTAATATATATATTAGTCTCATTTGTGTATGCAATAAATTTAATAATTTTATTTGTATAATACAAAGAACATCTTGTACTTCATAAATATGTATCATACTGACTTAATTTTATTTTCATAATTAAATACACGTGTTAAAAGTTTGGGGTATTTTCTACACCCCGCGAGTGACGACGGTAGCAAAAACAGGCGCGAGTGACCGCGGGTTAACTAAATCGGCCGCTACTACATCCAATAGCGAACCTTCTAAAATCCCACAGAGTGTAAAACAGAATTTCAAAAATAGAAAAAAACGCACAAAAGTACAAAAAAGCAGAAATCGAAATAAAAATGACACCACATAAGCCCAGAAAATCTGCAACTGTAGATTATACAACAGAAGATGAAGACTTGATAATGTATAATGTGGAGGAGAGGAGGAACTTGAACCAGAACCTACGAATAGATTCGCCATAGATGAATATATTCGAAAGAATCCTGACAAATATATACGCACGTTAACTCCAACGCGTTTCAGAAAAAGTAGAAGCTAATTTTTATTAACATGAACTGCTTAAACTTTTTTTAAACTAAAATTTTTCACTAGTCTTTTTTTTAACGCTTTTATTTTTAGATCTTGTCTGACTTCTTTGCTTTTTTTTAAAACTGAAAACGAATCGTATGCGTGATTCTAAATTTTAACTTTTTAAAAACTGTGCTGTCAATATTTTTACACATTTTATCAAATGTTTTAATATTTTAACAAGTGTTTGGCGCAGCTTAGCCAAGATTGGCTCTTGCGCCATAAAACCCAATACTCACTCACTCACTCACTCACCCGTAACGACCGAAATCTTAAGCGCAAATGTGTGTGTATGTGCCTTTTTTGGAGGTGTAGCATATCAGTGGCACACCACTATGCTGCCTTCAACTATCGCCTATATCAGGGATGGCGAACAAGTGACCCGCGTGCCATTGATGGCAATCGCCACAATATTTTTGGCACGCCAATTATCAAAAATAGTTTGCATTTTCGAAATTTCAAAATTCACTATGAA
>BMAV01027698.1:163197-221034 GCA_019973955.1 Trichonephila inaurata madagascariensis
GTTTATTAAAATTTCTACGTAATCTTGTGTAGAAGGATATCAAAAATTATATAACCAATTTGAGAAACTAAAAATACTATAGCTAATAAGACTTTGTAACAAAAAAAAAAAAAAAAAAAAAAACCCAACAGAGGCTGTTAATAACGAACGAAATTCTTCATTTGAATCAGAAGTGACAGAAGGGACGTATCAGAGACATATACTGATGATAGCATTTTTGATCCAATAAGTAATAAGAATGCACACTTGCTATCAAGTAATGATGAATATATATAGTTGTTAGTTAGTAGTTTTATTTCTAGTTTAAATTAAAGTTTTATATGTTGTATGTACTTATGTAAGCTAAACTTGTACTCACTGTACACTAAATTTTTTTGGTGAAATTCTCAACCAGCCACAGGTCCACCAAAATTTGGCGTGTTTTTGCTTGTCGTGCTTTGAAGTAGCAACCGCACGATTTGGCGATTTTGACCCTTTATCGATTTGTCGAGAAAACACTTGGCGGTATAAGTGGCCGATACTACATTCCAACCATCTTTTTTTTTTTTTTTTTGCAATCTGAATTGATTTTTTAAAATAAATATATGTAACATGGATTTTATTATTACTTTTTTTGCACAGATGTTTGGGAAAATATTTAGAAATTTTTCCTCTTACACGAGTTTTTAAAAATTGTGGAACATATCCTCAAATTTACTATACGTCATATGTATTTTTAACACGATTTTTTTTTTGCACGGTTTTCTGCGGAACGTTTCTACCATGTAAAAAGAAAGTTGAGTGCAATTGTTATGCTTTGACAACTTGCGAAAAAAATGTTAGTATGCTATTAATATGTAGCACAGAATTACAGCTTATACAAATAGCTATATAGAAATATATATAGAAATTACTTCTGACTACATGAAAGTATTGTTTCTGTTTTACGTATTATTTGTAGAAAAATAGTTAATCTGAGCGTGTGAAGTTTATGTTTTAAAATTTTTAAAACAATTTGTAAATTAAAACCTTCATGGTCCTTTTTTTCCGTCAAATGATTTTGATTTTAAAAAATTAGTATGCATAGTGCGAAAGAGATGTCACATTATATAAATTGGGAAAAATCAAACTTGAATTAAATGTAATTTAAGGAATAAATAAATTAGAAATTACTCAGTAATGCATAATTCATTTACACTTTTTCATAATTGTATCTTATAAACATGAAAAACATCTATGTGAAATATCTTTGAACAATTCATTGTAGAAAGTATGCGTCTTATTTCTTAATTAATTTGCCTGCTTTTTATTTTGAAATAAACTTAAGGTGAACGTTATTATTTTAATAAATGCAGTTACTAAATATTTCAATTTTCTTTGTTAAATTATTCTAAATGTTCGATTCGCAATGAAATTCAATACGTTGAAACGATACAGGTGACTGTGCTTTTGACCGTGAACTTTGTGGCTGGAAAGTTGTCAATTCTTCCTCAACGGGCCCGAAATGGAGATTGCCCGCTGGTAACACAAAGCCCGCAACTGTCAAGGATCATACATATCAAGTATTAGGTGGTAAGTAAAATAACTTCATTGTTTTGTTGATTTTAATATGAAAGATTCAATACAACATTAAACAAAATTAGTTAGGGAGGAAAAATAACGGATCAAATGTTAATCTCTCCTCCTTTGGTAATTTATTTCGAGAGCGGTCGAGCGAATCAAAGAATCGCGCTCCAGGCTCACGAAATCTTTAATTCTGGGAAAACTGTTTATTTGTTACCAATGACCTCTTATTAGTATCCTCCTTAAGGACAATTTTCTTGGAAACTAAAATCTATTTGTTATATATTTCCCGATTTTTTGAGAGTTGCAAACGATTTTAAAATCTTAAGGTATCCGACTACGTTCGGAACCGTGATTTTGCAAAAGGGTATAAATGGATAATATTTACGATATTTAGTGTCACTTAGATTATAAAATGTATATAAAATTGTTTTAAGAATAGTATTACAATAAAAAATTATTTAAGTACAATATATTTTGACAAAAAATGAACATAGAATGACCCATTTTCAAAATATTTTCCTTTTATGAAAAATGCTTCTATTAAAATAATATTTTGCCTGTCTATAGATCAGACCTCTGTACAAAGGCTCAACTAGAATTTTTGAAACATATAACTTAGAAGTGGGTTTATCCATGTTTTACGACAACAGAGGGGAGAAATTTAAGAAAAAAAACACTGATAATTATTTCAAATGGTTGTAACTCTGAAAATAATGTGAATTTTTTGAAAGTCATAGTTGAGCCTCTTAACAGAGGTCTGAGCTATGTACAGGCAAATAATTGTTTTAATAGAAGCATTTTTCACAAAAGGAGAACATTTTGAATAAAGAATACTCTAAGTTAATTTTTTTCCCGAAATATTGTATTTAAATAATTGTTTTTGTCAAAATGTCCTTAAAATAATATTATACATGTATTCTAATCTAAGTGACACTAAATATCCTGAAAATTATCCATTTATGCGCTTTTTTAAAATCACGGTTTCGAACGTAGTCGGATACCTTAAAGTCACGCACGTTTGAAACATTTTAGTTCAGTTTGATTGGATTTTTTTCTCACATTATCAAAGAAAAATTGAAAAGACCTTAAAAAGTAGGTAAGTATATACTTTCTCTAAATTACATTATTCACTGGAATCACGATTTTCATGGTAAACAATAAAAATAATTTTAAAAAATGAGGTTTGGGTGACTTTGTCACCCCGCGTGACCACTGACGTTAGTATCGAGTGCGAGCCTTCTTTTTAGGTATTTTAGTATTTTTAAACTTTTATCGTGATGAGAGGACACCTAAATAATTAAAAGAAAGAAACATCTGGTACATTTAACAACTTGTCTAGAATTCAATTTTTTTAAAAAAAAAACCTATTGTCGAAATGGCATAATGGCATTCACCATAAAGCAGAAGACGGAAAAAATCTTGGATGATTTGATGGTGCGGGGAGAGAGATCTGGGGTTGTGAAATGTTGCAGTTCCCATTGTACTATTCACTACTCAGTACTCATTTATCAGTTATCGCCACTTTTGGTTATTTTTATTGTAGATAAATAATTTAATTTTGAGCCTAAAAGCATCTAACCAAAATTAAGGTATCCGACTACGTTCGGAACCGTGATTTTGCAAAAGCATATAAATGGATAATATTTATGATATTTAGTGTCACTTAGATTAGAAAATGTACATAAAATTGTTTTAAGAATAGTATTACAATAAAGAATTATTTAAATAAAATATTTTGACAAAAAATGAACATAGAATGAGCAATTTTCCAAATATTCTCCTTTTGTGAAAAATACTTCTATTTTAATAATATTTGCCAGTATATAGCTCAGACCTCTCTACAGAGGCTCAACTAGAATTTTTGAAACATATAACTTAGAAGTGGGTTTATCCATGTTTTACGACAACAGAGGGGAGAAATTTTAAGAAAAAAACGCCGATAATTACTTCAATAGGTTGTAACTCTGAAAATTATGTGAATTTTTCAAAAATCATAGTTGAACCTCTGTACAGAGGTCTGGGCTATGTACAGGCAAAATATTGTTTTAATAGAAGCATTTTTCTCAAAAGGAGAACATTTAGAAAAAAGGTTGTTCTAAGTTAATTTTTTTCCGAAATATTGTATTTAAATCATTTTTTTTGTCAAAATGTCCTTAAAACAATTTTATACATGTATTCTAATCTAAGTGACACTAAATATCATGAAAATTACCCATTAATGCGCATTTTTAAAATCACGGTTCCGAACGTAGTCGGATATACCTTAAGTCTTTTTCCACTTTTGCTGAAGACTCATCTCTTTTGTGGCAATATTAAATTTTGAAACCCTTTTACTAATTAATTTTTATTAATTGATCTTTATACCATATAACAGTATTTTTCAAAGTTTTTCAACTCACTGAACCTCTGGAACTTGAAGGTGCTTTCGTGGAACCCCTAGAGCTAGAAAGTGTTTTCTTGGAACCTCTAGAACTTGAAAGTATTTTTGTGGAACCCCATTCCATACACATACTTCGAAGAACATATCTCAAAAAAATAGTTAAAGTAGATCAACATGTTATAGGCACTTTATGTAAAGGCAATTATAAAAAGTATTGCAAAAGTAATGTTTATAACTATGTGAAAAATTCCGTGTATTGTGCATGAATTTGCAACCTAAAATTTGGAAGCTTAGATTTTAACATTAACTCTGTTGATATGTGTTGATAAGTTGTTTCCTCTCCTTCATTATATAGGTCTTTTTTTCCACAACTGCATAAAGGTACATTTTCCAATAGAAAACTATTTAGTTTTGCAAGACATTGTGCTACCTAACGAGTATCAAATTATTTCGTGGAACCCGAGATAGTAAACAATAGAATATTTATAATCTAGATTAGGGAGTATATATATATAAAAATAAAAACGTTTTAATATTCTTTTATTATAATAAAAGTTTAAAAAGTATTGCAAAATATAAAGTTATTATATATAAATAAAATTTTCAGTTTTAATGAATTGGATGAGCTTTAAATACTTGTACGTATACAAACTTCATAGAGAACGTTCATTTTGGATACATATTTATTTCTTCTCGATTTTTTTATTATGATACGTGGAACGCCTGGGTATACTTAATAGAATTCTAGGGTTCCGTGAAACAGTTTGAAAAACACTGCCATAGAACACCTTTTCCGCCCAGGTAGGTTCCGATTAATAATTTTTTTCTCCATATAATCGCAATCCACCCTCGTAGTCATTAGGCAGATTATACATGAGTACAAAAACATACTTTGAGAAACATTTTAACTTTGATTAAATCTGTAATTTCTTGTAATTTTGTTTCATTTTCATGTTTTTTGTAGATGGTTTCGTCTATATGGATGTTTTTTCTGCTCCAAGTCCAGTCCACAGTACACTTCAGAGCTCCCTTCTGTATGGTAATCCTAATATTACTTACTGCTTGAGTTTCTGGTATTTGGCATTAGAGACGGAAGAAGGAGCCACACTTTTAGTGAGAGCTCATTATAATGACACGCATAAGGAACTATGGAAACTGACTCGAGATAACAGCCTTCAAACCTATTACCATTATGGACAACTCAATGTTACATTAGCATCCAATTTTACAGTAAGTTATTGGTTCATAAAAACTTCTATTTCCAATGCTTGACCGAATATTCATAGTAATATATAGAAAATATATAGAAAAATATATATAGAAATGTATAGAAAATGTAAATATATAGAAAAATATTTTTTAAAATTTAGTTAGTTACTATATTTTTTTGTTATTGTTAGAAAAAATCCTCATTTTTGAAACATAAAAAGTTAACACCGACAATGTGTCTGATCATACCATTAAAGAATAACAAGAATTCTTTACAAGAGCATGTAAAAAAAAAATAGTAAAAGAAATTACTTAATGAAATATGATAACGCTGATGTACGAGATAGAAATGGATGAATAGTGTTAAAATTATTACCAAAAACAAAAAAAAAATTTGCACATTTTAGCATTGTGAAGCTAGATACAAAGCTAGTTGTTCCTTTAACACATAACAGGCTATTAATTATCTATAAAGGTGCTATTTTTGTATTGATTACATAAAATTTATATACATAGTACATACACACAAATAAATCGTATTCTTCAGATTAAATCTATCATAAGTTTTAATAACTTTTTTTTATTGTAAGTTAATATATATATAAAATATATTAAGTTATAGAAATAAGGTGCTTACGTATTATCGCAACCTAATGGCGACATTATATGAAACGAAGCACCTGGTTGCCAATTAAGTGCATACGAGACAGGGGAAATATGGGGGTTGCCAACTTGGCGAATTATTAATAGAGTTGGTGATCGTTGCGATAAAATACGTAAGTACCGAAATAGATAAAATCGTCTCAAAATTGCTTCTGAAACTTTAGAAAGTTATCTTATAAATCAACTGAAATTATTCTTCGCATATTGCTGATAAATATGGAATATGTGGATGTAACAAAAAAAAACAATCAGATCTAATTTAAAAACATTTAAAAACCTATTTCAAAAATAGCTCTTAGATAGTGTAATTAATAGGTACAAAAATTTTTATTGCAGATCGCATTCGTCAGTACAGTTCAGAAATCTGGATGGGTTTTGGATGATGTAAAATTCTCTATGGCCCCCATCTCGAATATTACAACATGCGCACGTAAGTATCCTGGATTCATTACTATGAGAACTTGCAACAATGTGGTAAAATTCTGGTTTAATTCACACTCTTCCTTGTTATGTGCAAAATACTTTGCATAGAACTGTAGCGGTATCTAAATAAAAACCAGTACTTAGACATCACGCGAAGACGATCGTTTTGGCGTGATCGATAAAGTACTGGCATTCGGAACGGAAGGTGCCCGGTTCGAATCTACCTACATTGGTGACCCTGGACTGAAGTATGAAAACGCAACTGAACTGTCGTGGCGCCATCTACCGCAAGAAAATAAATAAGAAGAGAAGAAAAAAATAAAACACAAATTAAAAATTTAAATAAATAAACACGCTCTCAGAGTAACAAACAAACAAAGAAAAATCGTTCGCCTATCCATCTCACTGGTGGGAGAGTAGTGTAGCTGTATCTAAATAAAAACCAGTACTTAGACGTCACTCAAAGACGATCGTTTTGGCGTGATCTATAAAAAACTGGCGTTCGGAACGGAAGGGGCCCGGTTCGAATCTACCTACAGAACAATTCTTTAAAACTAATTTCACTATACTGATAAAATCAGACATTTTTATTATTTTATAGCTATATGAGATTCCTATTCAATTAAATTTACATGTATTTTTCGATCTTTGTTATATGTAAGCTTTTATGTTATGTGGAACTAATTTGATATGTGTGTGCTAAGCGTCAAGTAGCATTTGTTATCGAGTGATATGTGGAATCCAAGATGGCGGCCTATTTGTAACGAATCGTCAGGAAAATAACTTTAAATAATTGCTTTTTCCTCACGAGAGTTTTTGAAATGCTGAAATAGCCCAGAGTTTAAATTAAATAATTAAAAATTTACAAACTTTTTGGCGGGGAACAGCAAAGGAAAAGATGAATGCCAGAATTAGAAAAAAATAGAATATGAAAAAATTTAGAAATGTTAACCACAGTTAGAATTCTCTGGGTTAACCACAATAAAATCGATTAACACACGTAGGACACAGGGTTGCGTCAATCGGCAACAGCTTGTGAAAGTATTCCGAGTTCCCTATGAATTTAATCGAACGAAGAACGTTTGAAGAATTCATTAATCAAAAGTAAAATGGTGGAAATTGTCTATTTGCTGCATGTAAAAAAAGAATTAAACCGGATAGATATTTTATTATGGCAACACGAATTTCCACTATTACATATGCAATAAAAGATTTAGCCATCAAAATTCTTATGCTGCTGGGAAATGATTTTTATCTCCCTTTCGCATTTGTTCCATTTTATGACGGCATAATTTTTTTAAAAAAGAGAGAAATAGTCATTACTTTTAGAAGACAAAATGGACTATAAATGAGAATTTGGTACTACTCCTTCTGGTCCGTAATAATTAAAAGCACAGCTCTCATGTTTTTTAAAAAAATATCTTGGTACTCACCCACTATATTCGAAATATCCATATTCGAAAATAACACAAAATGCAATAGAAGACTGAAGCAATAGCTTGAAGAAGGAATGCAATGAAAATGGTTAAGTTTTTACAGAAATCGAATTAAATCGTTTGAAATTAATAGGGTTGCCACGGAAAACAAACAATCAAAATTAACTATAATATAATCATTTCCATGCAACCACATTCCTACATGATAAAAATATCAAGGTAACCATATTGTAACGTTATCGCCCATCTTTGCGAATGTTGCGAAAGCACCCAAAGAGCGAAGGAGTGATTGACCCGAGGAGGGGCGAGCGCCTAATAAATCTTAGGCAGCCAAGGAGCGAAGGGGTTACTGACCCGAGGAGGGGTGTGAGAGTAGTTCCTCTTTACTCTGGGGGCAACGGGGGGAGGAAAAGCGCTCCGAAGAGAGAGGGAAAGAGATTTCCTCTATAGATGCGTTTGGAGGAAACAGACGGCTATGAGCGTGCGCGATAATATTTAAGCTTTTTTATGCATCCTTGTAAATACTTAATAAATGTTTTATTTAAATTGAGAAACACTCGTAGCCACATCATTTATTTCGCACTTAGTTTACAGTTTGTGAATGAGTTGTGAATTTGAGTATTGAACAGCGAACATAAACAACCATTTGGCGCGTTGCGCTTCGATATCAAATTTGTACCTATACGAGTACCTTAGTAACTATACGAGATTTCTACTCATTTAATTTTATATTAATTTTTCTATCTTTACTATATGTTAACTTAATATTTTAGTTTTAAAATTTTAACTTTTTCTTCCAGTACGTCCTGCAGTTGCGAAGATTCAGTGAAGACGAGGACACTTCATGTTATGGCGGACAAAGAGCATTAAAATGATATTGTGGTTGTTAGCATGGTGTCATTTCATGAAATGATACGACAGCAACAACCCTGATCTTCAACTTCTGTGTGTGAATGTGATATATTTTGTTAACCTTCAACCCTAGAGTTTGGTCTAATTTATTTGGGTATTAGGTTATGAAAAGTTGGAGTTGCGAATGGATGGAGTTAAAGGTTGAAATGTTTTTAAAAAGTGAAAATATAGTACATAGATTGTACATATTTCAGGGAACTCAAAACAAGAACACTTTATAATATGTGTCATTCCATTTTGTAGATTTTTCGTCTTTCCTTTCTTTCTCTGTTGAATTATAATATTTTTGCTTATTTGATGTTTCATGTAATGAGATTTTAGTATTTATGTATGCCAACGATCTCTTTTGGAGGAAATAAAAATCACTTGTTGAAAGATAAAATGGTTAGAGCTAATTATACTGTTAAAATATTGATTATGTGTGCTTTATATATATGGTATAAATTGGTCAGCTCATTAAGAAATAACAAAATAAATAAATAACAACTTGAACACTTTTTTATTTTTTTTACAACTATAGTTTTTATGAATAAAGTATAAAAATGGAAAAAATTCGGTTAAATAATACGAATCGGCTCTTATGTATGTGTTACGCAGGCGACCAATTTCGCTAAAAAAAAGACGATCCAAAATACTGTCATCTGTATAATTATTATGTTTCAACATGCACAGGAGCAGTTTTCCAATATTGGGAGTATGTCGTAACATTTGGCGACTTCTTTTGATGTGATGAAATCGGTCGACTGTATAATACAGTATAAATACCCCAAAAAATGTTTTGAAATAGTAACATCATTTAACGCATTGAATGATTGAATAGTAGTATAGTGTAATGTATTATTAAAAAAATTTATTTAATTGAATTTTGAGATTTTTCGAGTTTTATTTAAAAATTGAATATTGATTTATCATGGTGTTATACATAGGTTGTATATAATAAAGTATAAAAGTTATAAACTTTGAATTTATATTATATTAATTCTCCTTTCTGTGAAATAAAGCTTACCCATTCTTTGTTAGTTTCTTTTATTTACTTTTACCTGAATTATTTTTTTAAATTTAGTTCAATACCTTTAGCACACTAATTTTTTAACTACATACATCTCAAAATTTGCTTTAATCATATAACTTATGACAAGTATATTTAATTCATATTTATTACTAAAAATATTTGCTTTGTAAGGGCCGAACCCCTTGGGTGCCCTTCTCCTAGATTATCAGCGTGAGCTAGAGGTGTAGGATTAAATGAAGAACCAGACGCTGCCATAATCTTAATATTACTTTATTAAGATCTTATCTTAAACCAATAACAGATTAGGTAATAATATGATATGTGAGAGAATCTACGGTGGCGAAATACATAATTCATAATATTTAATTCATATTTATTACTAAAAATATTTGCTTTGTAAGGGCCGAACCCCTTGGGTGCCCTTCTCCTAGATTATCAGTGTGAGCTAGAGGTGTAGGATTAAATGAAGAACCAGACGCTGCCATAATCTTAATATTACTTTATTAAGATCTTATCTTAAACCAATAACAGATTAGGTAATAATATGATATGTGAGAGAATCTACGGTGGCGAAATACACAATATATAAAACCGAAATAACGTAACCCGGACCACTATCAATAACTAACTCGCCTAAGCTCAATTTCAATGTGAACACAGATTCGAATATTAAAATGGTATCTCCTACCTTAATGTCCAACGAAGCAGCAATCTACCGGTTCCTAACTGAAGGTGCGGTTCACTGGCGTGGAATTGTTCCACCTTGACTAAAGGTTCTCTGTTACGGGTAACCTCTCTGGACTGTTACTTAACTTCTCGAAATACTCTTCACACTTGCAACACGGACTATCATAACACTCCCCAAATGCCACCCCGCTTACTCTACACTTCTGTTATTTAAAAGCTTTCTAATTTGAATCTTTCATTCACGTTTTAATTCTCGGGTTGGTTGGAAAAGCATTGTCATATTTCTTCTGGCCCCAAAGAATCCAAAAGGACATGTTAATGAAAAAATGCATGAGCCCGCCACAGCTTAACTCAATGACACTATCCACAGAATCATCTAAAGTCGTAAACGATTTTATTAGCTTTTAGAATTTGATATTCACAAATACATGCTTGCAGTTTTGAATTATTTTTATTTTGACTGATAAACGATAGACAATTTAAAACTAATAGAATTTACTGAACTGTTTATCTTTACATAGTAGAGAAGGAACGTCAAGTCCAAAGACTAATGAGTGATTAAATAAATTGAATTTCGGGTTTAAGAAAATTAAAAGAAAAAAACAGCAAATCAGAAACAACTTTAGTGTATAATAAAATCTACTATTAAATAATTGAGCCGGATGGGTGGCGTAGTTGGTTTGTCGCTGGCCTGGTACACCAAAGGTTGCGGGTTCGACCTCGGTCCAAGTCGGTGGATTTTCATGATGCAAAAAATCGACAACGTTCATGTTAAAGATCCCTAAAGTCCTTGTTTGACTTAGGTTCTCGTGGCAAAATTAAAATTCCTAGTACCATTTCGCATCGTCAGAGCTAAGGAGCTCTGAAGAGGAAACTGGGTGTCAAAAATTACATTACTGCGATTGATATTCTACGTATATGGTCCCACACTAAAAAGTGATACCTGTTCCCGGGGAATGTGCTAGATCTGCAATGGTAAACACCTAACCACAGCACCATTAAAAAAGAAAAAATCAGTTTTAGTACCAATCATGATTACTTTCATGTTCTTTTATTCATAACTATGTGCAACTGAAACATTTACTTCCAAAGCTAATATTTACATACAATAACACAATACGGGTGGTGAAAATATCCGTTCTGTACTAATTAGAATGTGCTTCATTTACATATCAATTATTCACGACGAAAAGAGCTTGATTCCGCTTCCCCAACAAACGAATTCCTTTCGTTTCAGGGAGAATTGAAACACACTTTTTTTATGTTGCCAACTATGGATTTTGTACAATCCTTCCATACTCTGTCCTAAGTCCCTTTTTTTCCTTTCAAGTTTCAGAAGCATTACACATCAAAAAGAAAAGTTTTTAAGGTTGCTTTTGTGTACTGTTGAAAAATAGAACCAAAACTCAAAGAGCTTTTAAGGTAGAAAAATATTTCCAGTTTGATACTTTTTGATTTTCTGTCTATAAAGAGAATTATATATTTTATTTTACTGTTCTTTTCTGTTTTAATTATTTAGTTTTTTAGGTGTAAAATGTGTTCTATATTCATCTCCTATTCTGTATGCAAAATAGAGTTTTTGTTCATGTTCCAAGAAAAAAGTGCATTGAATAAATATATTTCTCTAAACTTTTAAATACTGTGAACTAACGGAAATACAACACGAATTTATATTGAAATTAAGACATTTCTCAGCCTGCAAGTACGTTCCGAGTTTGGTCCAGACGAAGACAGCTGTTGCATTAGGTTTCAAAGTAATGCTGTTTCAACGTAAAAATTAAGGCTAAAATAATATTTAAATGCAAATTACAGAAACAACGGCAAATATAGGAAAGCAGAAAATACAAGTCTAATATCGTAAAAAGAATTTGGAAGTTCTTCAACTATTGTACTTTTGAAACAAGAGAAAGTGCAATCTTGGTCCAAAAAAATTATTCACACTCACATCCAACAAGAAAGGATTCGAAGAAACTACATTAGGCTAGGGTCCTTTTTTAAAAACCATCCTTTCTTGCCTGGGGTCGAGTCAATCAGTTCTGATCAAGCGCTGGTTGAACAGGACTGATTCTATATTCTTTTAGAACAGCTCGATAGAATAAGTAAAATACATCAGGATTCTATTCTTATTTTGCTGTTAATTCCAGCTATTCCTGTTTAATTATTTGTTTTAATATTAAATAAACATGTTTGAATTTTCCGTGTGCGATTCCTTCATTATTTCATTTTTGTCTTTGAATAGCCCTGTTAGTTCTTTTGCGGAAATCATTAAATTGTAGTGTGTGTGTGTGTGTGTGTGTTTTAAATAAAGTTATCCAACTTATAAATTAAGGCTAAAGTAAAATTTAATTTGCAAACAAAGGAAGAAACATTTTAATATTTCCGTTGTTGTCTCTTCCTCCCAGATCAGTGGTAGAATGGAAAATTGGCTGCTCTTAAGACTGTATTTAACCCTACAGAGTCATGGCTCTTAAGCTTAAAAAAGTTTAATATATTTCTGTCACCATCTTATTTTGACTTATACTATTTTGTTGCACATCTATTTACTGTTAAGCTTTAAATCAGATTTATGGTAATTTAGTATTAGATTCATACATACACACTTACATGTACAAGGTATGACGATTAAATTCCGGACTGCGCATGCCCTAGCTGTTAGGCTTGGTGTGAAGGTGTGGGAATGGAATATATTTGACCTTGATCCTTCTGGAGCTGGTGGCACATTATTCCATCCCTCCATCTAGTTCAGTTCGTTTTTCATCCTTGTTTGAGTAACAAACGTTGTTGTATCGATGTGCCACGGTCATGAAAAACTTAATAATCGAGCTGCGCATACATTTGAAATTCCTCGTGAAATAAAAAAAAACAACTTAATGTTTTAAATTGTTAAAAGAAGTCTTTGGTGATAACTGCATTTCATATAGTCAAATTTTTGAATGGTCCAAGTGCTTTTCAGAAGGTTGGGAGGCTATTGAAGCTGCTAAACGTTCTGGTCGACCATTAACATCAAAAGCTAATATGAGAGCTTTTTAAAAAAATTAGAAAAATCGGGCGAAAAGATCGACGTTTGAGTGTTCGGATGATGTCAGATGTTACGAACATTGACAGAGAGACAATAAGAAAAAATTTGGACGAGAATTTGCAAATGAAGAAAGTTTGCGCAAATCTGGTAACGAAAAACTTGACCAAGACAACACCTCGGTGCAAATTGCTCTCTCTGTAAAACAGTTCTCGACGAACTAACGCATTACTGTGCTCGAGCATCCACCATACTCACAAGATCTCACATCATACGATTTCCACCTGTTTCTCAAAGAGAAAAATGCATTGAAGGGAACACATTTTAAATGTGTAGATCAGGTGAAGTCAAAAACGGCAGACCTACTGAAGATGGTGACACCTATATATAACGAGCCACAGCACTGCTTTGAACGGTGAAAAACTCGTATATAGCTATTTATAGATAAGGAAGGGGAGTTCTTTGAAGGGGATTAAAAGGTATTTGTACATTGTTTTCAATAAATTTTTAAGACTAATCCGATTATATTTAATTTTTGAACCTCGTATGCACATATACACTTGACATACACACACATATATATATATCCTTGACGGCTAAAACAGTTATTTCCATATTTCGTTTTTTTTTTTACTGTTTTACTATATATTGAATAAGGTGTATTAAAAAAAGTTTTTATTTCAATTCATAAGAAGTGAAACTGTTTGTTATTTTAATAAAGAGAGACACAATAGTTATTTTTTCCTTTTTTTATTTGGGGATAAGGGGAAAGGAAATGACAGCTTTATGAGAACTTCGTCCGTCAACCTTGAACAACATCGGTACATATTTGATTACAAAGAGTATCATTGTACAAATTAATGATTATATAAGATTCAGCAAACCGACTAAAATTAAAAGCATTTCATGAAGATTCTTTACCTGTTCAATGAGAACACGAAATAGGTATTTAGCAACATTTACAGAATACCAGTAGCATAGAGCTGCATTACACACAAACAATGGTTGCAGGATTATGAACATATGCTATTATATTAGGCAAAACCAAAACAAAAGATGACATAATACTTATAGTTGACTGAAAAAATGTCGTCTGTCTTAGATGGAGCGACAAAAACATGCCATCCAAAAACAGACTGGGGACACTTTCATTTACATAACCACTCGAAGCATAATGGCTGGAGCATTATTAATATAAGCAAAGATGTCCTTTAATCATTATATAGCTAACCTTGAGCATCAGGTACTGTACATTTGTGTTTAATACAAAAATTTGATTAATGTTCCACTCGGTAGAATGCAACATCCAGATCAAGTTCTCCAAAGCTTGGGGAAGGAGGAGAGATGGGGAATAGAAGTAAGTACCCTTAGACTTTCAAACAGACATCAGGTACTTCGACCTCGGCTTCGTGATCTTTGCTCTTCCTTCTGAATTCGTGAAGAATTCGGTTGGGTTGTTGTCTTACTAAGGATTTAGTGGAATCATCCTTTGCAGGTAAGCAGTGGAAAGACAATTTGTGCTTCGTGGTGGTTCTGGCTTTGCAGTGAGGAGCACATTCAGCTACTGGTTCTGTGGAAAAGCAGGTCTGAGGTACTTTGCCGGTGGTGTGATCGATGACCTTGGTGCGGAGTTTGGTGCATCCGAAACCACCTGCCAGAAATAAAATCGAACGAGTTAATAAGTTTATACACAAGAATGTACCCAATAATTAATACATTTAGTGTGTGACGTACATTTAAGTGTAATTATGATACTTTAATATACGAGGGTCATCAAGAAAATAAAAATCGTGTGTCCAAATGAGGAAGAATATGAATTATCACTTATATTGAGTTTTCTGTTCTTTCTAAGATCGACGGTGTTAGATCGAGGCCCACGAAATTCATCATGGCAAGAAACTAGATTATGTCTGTCATTATTTGCAACGTTGAGAACCATGCGGGTGACAGTATGTCTTAGCTACGTTTCTAGGGATGGTCAGAGATCTCCCACCTATATTTCCTACGTCCAACTTCGCGAGATTACTTCTTCAGAATATCCAGAGTTCCCAATACCGCACAGGTACTATACATTTAAAAACATCCATGCCATTTTCCGGGATTCAAACCTAGGTCCTATGGCAGGGGGAGGAGGGCTGATTTTTACAGGGTACGGGCTACTTCTAACTTTTTCAAGGTGTTGCGGTCCATCCAGTCTCCAGTCTAGCTGGCATCGATGTGCCACATATATGTTTCCTTTAGGATGTACATCTTAGATCTTAATACAGGCGGTCCCGTCCAAAATGTCTCGGTGGTCCACCGGTTAATCGCGGTAGACTTAATGCCCATCCCTGCCCTATGGCATAGCATTTGGTGTCACTAACCACAATGCTATATGGGTGTATCATTAGTTATTCTCTTTAGTTATACGAAATGAAAACACAATATTTATAGAAAAAAATATTTATGCTTCCTTCACATCTGTATTTATAACATACAAGATTTAAATCTTTGTCGTATCTATTCACGAACTTAAGAATTCTCATGTTATACTGTTCTACCGCGGAATTTCATTAAGCCATGTTGTCCACTGAAATAAAACAAAAGACCAATATTCCGGACCTTGCTCTTAGACATTACCATTTTTTCCTTAATCTTAAAGAGTTTCTAAGTGGCAAACATTTTGAAAGTGATAAAGAGTTGGAGAACGCTGTATCCAGCTGGCGTAATACATTGGCGATACAAGAGTATAACATTGAATTCTTAAGCTAGGGAGCAAACATGATAAATATTTCAATCCAGGAAGTGATTGTGTAGACAAACGAAAAAAACTCGCGGTATGTAACAAAATTGGGTTTTTTTCCCGATAAATATTGGGGATATTTACTTATTATACCATCAATCAATTTCGCCAAATGAAAAAACATCGTCAATTCAAAAAATGTCACCAAATACTGTCGTCGTTATTATTACTGAGTTCGAAAGTACGACGGTACGGATTTCATTATTGGCTGTATATCGCAGCATTTGGCGACGTCTTTTGATTTGATGAAATTGGTCGACGGTATAACAGGAAGTACAAATATTGTGTTTTTTATTTTGTTTTATTGAACGGTTTTTTTTCTCGATGACTCTCGTGTATTAAGAGCAATTTACTAAAAATTTAGAAACGTGTTTTCTGGAAGTTCTATAAATTTAAATATGAATTGGATTTTATGAAATATGAAAAATTTTTGACTGCGGCATCTTTTTATGTTATAGAAGTATATAAATCTTTTTAACTCCTTAAACGGTAAATTTTTCCGCCTAAATGTTCCAAATAAGGCACATTTTTATTGCATAAAACTAAACATAATATTTAACAGAATACGAAAATGGAAAAATTTTATTTTAATTTAAAATTTTCACGCTATTTTTAATTTTATGATTGTGGAACACGAAAAAAACCCAAATGTTTGCTTTTCATTCTACATGCTATGAAGAATATTTCATAAATCTTAAAAAAATGTCTCTCATATTTACAAAAAAATTTCATGTTAGTACCTCTTTTTCAAACGGTTGAGGATTTTGTGTGTGTGTGCACACAATTCACACAATACAATGCCTGTTATAATATTAAGTTTTGCATTGCAATGGGAACAGAGATAATATCGGATGATTTTTTTGTATTATCTTTCCATTTTCATTTCTTCTCAATCAACAAATTGCACATTCCTTTGCCATTCCCTGTTCTTTACCGAATATTTTCAAGAATCTAAATGCCTGCCTTCAACGAAAATTTACCTATCTTTAAAACAATGAAAATACCATGGACAAACTGCATCTTTTAAAAATATTGCACTAGAGTAATCTCACTATTAGAATTAAAAATACGTGCGAATCATAGATAGAAAGAAGAAAATATCAGTGCCCGTACAACGTACGAGCAAATCGGTGGTGACAGGCTTTCGGTAGCCCGTACAATTTACTGGAAAACGAGTTAAGGGGTTAACCTTTTGAGACTTTTACTTGAAATTACAGACATATTCCCCATCTCTTTAGTGTATTATTTTATTAACTTTTACAGCCTGAATATTTTTTACGAAAACGCGTATCAATAGTCATAATAATCAATTACCTTCATTGGGGCACTTGGGCTCAAATTTGGGAACTTGGCAAGTATCAGACGGAATGGCATATGCATAAGCATAAGCAGTTTCATCTTCATAATAGCATCCATTTGAAGTGGTGTATCCGTCGTACTTCTGACCATTGTAATTTCCGCAGATACCACACAATTTAGCCCGGTAGAATGGAGAAGCCTGGACGATGATGTTGTGGCCATCGTATTCAACAATGATTCCGTACTTTTCGGAGTGCAGTGCATAGTAGAAGTCCCTCTGCGTAATGTAGAAGTCGGGTCCATGGCCCTCTGCTCCGGGATGCAAGTAAGGTTGGTCATTTGAAACGTCCACTTTGGAGCCATCTACTCTGATGATGATGCCTGAATCGTCAGATACTGGCAAAGCTTCGATCTTATTCTTGCCGAGGAATACTTTCACGGCCTGAAATACAAAGTAGAGAAATATTAAAAGGTATTACCAAGTCATCTTATTTAATAATAAAATTGGAGTATAAATAAATGGATATTTAAATACTCATGAATATATAACTTTGTAGAGTGTTGGACTTTAAAGATTAAACTAGATATGTTTTGGATTCGGGGTTGGGTTCAATGAAGCATCCCTTAGTACAGGGGTATCAAATTCGAGGACCGAAGCAACCAAAACGAACATTTTTGCTGTCCGACCATTATATCGGCACACTATAATATATAACGAAATACCAATATGTCTCCTGAAATAGGAAAGATAGTAGCAGAGAAGAGATTTAAAGTGTCAGAACGTCAACATTAAATTTTTCATGCTCTTTTATTTATGTTTATTATAATGTATTATTCGAAAAAAACTTACGTTTCTTTAAATTTTGATTTTTTTTTTTCGCAGCCTACCTAAAGTTAAACCTTGTTTGTTTAGCCCAAGTTAGCCTTTGAGTTTGCCACCCTTGCTTTAGCGTAAAATTATTTATTATTTTAGATTAGATTATAGAAACATAACAAATGTCATAACAAAAATTAAAGATAAAGAACGTGGACGCTGTTTTTCATAGCATCCATATACTTTCTTCACTTAGCCCGTACGGAAGTTGGGTGGTTGCTAGAGGGTACTTCTACTGCTTCGGACAGTCAGTTAAGAGTTTTTATGACAAGAGCAGTTACGGATTCTATTTTTAGTGTTATAAATGCTGCAGAAATTATTTCCATATTAACAAGAGAAAAATCTATAATTATAATGTTATTTAGTTTTTATATAGCAAAGTATATAATTGTAAAATGGACATTGAAAATTATAATACAAATATATATTACAATATGTTGTTGAAAATTATAATTATTTTCTTAGAATATGGATGCTTATAACCAAAAACCAATAATCGGAGCTATTCAAAATAAATTTTAAACTATGAATCCTTTTTCAAGTATATATAATCAAAGTGAATGAGTGCACATGCTATTGTTGATAAAATGCTTCCGAAATTAATATCTTCCAAATTTTTTCCTTGTTTAAACACCATCAGTTAATTCTAAGAAGCCTTTCTTCTTGTGGCACATATTGGAACTGCGTGTGTGAAAAAAAATTCCTCTTAAATAAGTGGTTAACAAAGGAAATTTTACTAAGTGTGAATGGAATTCTTACCTTGTGGAATCTTGGATGAGTGATCTTTGTACCCAAGACAGTGAAAAATTCGTTTGGCGAGCAATCCTTGGCAATTATCTTGTAGCAATCAATTGGTGGTAGTTTGTATTCATATCTGTCAAATGTCTCTACGTTATCACCTTCCAATTTGCAGTGCACTGAAAAAACAATCCACACACTTTTATATCGATTGTATAATATTCTCACCCTTGAGATGAGTTTGAGGATTTAAATTTAAAAAGATTAGGTGAAAGAATATTTTTTTTAATTTTTTATTCTAATGAATTTTTGTGAATATAAAGATGTATTATCATTAAACTATAATTTTTTTATGCGTAAGTATATATATTATTTTTCTTATTTCAATAAAATGCTATTTAAAATAAAACTTCCAATGAATAACTTTTTTAACGTAGATGTTCCGTATTGTAAAACATTTAGTTCTACTTAAATTTCATTTTTTTTTTATTTTAAACCAATTTTTAACGGACCATTTAAATTATACAGTAGTTATGAATATTGCTTAGGATGAAAATTCTTTTCCATAATATCGTCTGCTTTTGTATAACTGTATTATTCGATTAATTAATTTATTTAATAATATAGAATCGTTTGTTTTTAAAGTTATGCTGCTGAAGTTGGCATCTTTTGTAATTATTCTAAATACCTTTTTTCAGATAGTAAAAAGAATGGTAATACGTAATCAACACTGGTTGAACTTATATGTATTTAACTTTTGTATACTTCCGAAATTTCATTCATCTAGAGATATTTTTTATCATTTGATAAGAATAAAAAGCGTTTCCGTGGATTAAACTTTGATTATTAATATACACAGTAAAAAAGCTCTTTGTTTCACGGGAAAAGGGTAAGTTATTTTAAAAAAACAATCAAATGGCTTTTCTGTAAAGTTAACAATGTCTCTTAATGTGTGTGTACAATCAATAAAATTCCAAAACAATTCAAAAATTATTCTCTTTTTATTAGTAGATATAAATTTAAATTAAAAATCTTAAATTTATTTATTTTTCTTAAAAAAATTGCTTAAACGTGTGTTACTAATTCGGATGTAAGAAGTTTTATTCGGTTTTAGTCATTTCATTAGTTAATCTGGTACTTACGTAATATCGCAACAATCGCCAACTCTATTAATAACTCGCAAAGTTGGCAACTCTGAATTTTCTATGTGCCATACGCACTGAATTGGCAACCATAGGCTTCGTTTCATATAATGCAGCCAATAGGTTGCGATTGTTCGTAAGTACCGTTAATCTTTTAATTAAACACGTGAAAACACGTTTTAATTTAAAAGAATGATAATGTGCGAACATTAATATATTACTTAAAAAATTAATATAATTATCGGATTCAAAGTATTTATAATAATAATATCATGGAGTAAAGTAGCAATTAGATTTATTTGCCACCGTAAATAGATCAGCATTAGATCAATCAATTGTAAGCCAATAATTGATTCCATTAACTTTATATAATCCTGAAATCGTTAGCAGCGTCACCTAATTGATTAAGATTTCGATTTTATAAATTGGACTTTTTATATTCATTTAATACCTCTCTTTTATTTAAAAATTAACATAAAATACAAGTAACTAAGTTTTCAGTTTTTAAAGATATTGACTAAATAATTTATAATTATTAATAATAATTGAGGAAGCTCTGAGTGCGGTAAAAAGGAAAAAGTATTTTTGCATTAATTGCAGTAAACTCACTGAAAATTATTATAAATTCTGTAAATCCCAAATTAAAGTTAAACAAAAAAACAAAAACAAAAAATTTAAATTGCTAATTTTTTTATAAATCTTTGTGAAACTCTCAACATAATATATATATATATATATATAGTAATATAAAATAACAGTGAAGAAATACTAGAACCTACAGTGCTAAAGAGCAGGAAGGATATATATATATATATATATATATATAATATAATATATATGCGCAACATATTTTTGAAAAATATTCATAGCAATTTGCATCATTTTTATCGTAGCTCCCACCTCCTCCTCCCATTTAAAAATTTCTTCTTGTGGTTTAAAATTTTAAATAAAATTTTCATAAAAAAAATTGGGATTTGTATTGAAAATTAAAACAAAAATTTCGACGCATGGTGTTGAACTGAACCACTAATAAAAAAATGTAATAAAAACTTTACTTACGAATTTTGCAGATAAAAAAGTACAACCATATCCATAAATTAATTCAGAGTCACACGGAAATTGAACTCTAAAATATATATAAATACACCCGTAAAATGACTACATACATCTTCAAGAATCATATGCAAATTGCATCAAGCCACCAGATGACATCGATAGTAAGTCGCAATGTCGAGAGTGTAAGGAGGGGATTTATAAGAAATACAGGCAAAAAGAAGTAAAATTGTTCGCAAATCCTTATTAAGCATTCAATGCATTTGGATGATTATTTACGAGGTAGAATTATCGGGCGTCTGGAATGGGGGCGTAGTCAGCTGAAAGTATTCAAGGAACTTGTGATCGCCCAGAGTGTCATCTCCCGGCTTTGACAACAATTCCAAGATGATGGTAATGTGAGTAGACGTTACAGTACACGTCACCCCGAGTTACAACGCCGAATGATGACCAGTATTTGGCAATTACTGCCAAAAGAAACAGACGAAGCACAGCAACAGACCTGTCTCGTCAGCTCTCTTCAGCAACTGGTACGACAGTTTCAAGGCAGACCATGTACAAACGCTTAGGGCAGATTGATCTATATGCTCGTAGACCTGTCCGATGTGTTCCACTTACTGCAATCCACTGTGGCCTGTGGGATGCCATGCATTGGGGACACCGCAACAATGGGATTGTGTGATGTGTTCTGACGAGTCCAGGATTAGTTTGCAATCTGATTCTCGCCAGACTTTCATATGGAGAGCACCAGGTACCTGTTACCACCAAGAGAACATCATTGAATGACACTATTTTGGTGGTGCAGGATGTCTCGTTTGGGGAGGGAGGGTTATTCTGGGTTCCAGAACTGACCTGCATGTTCAAATTGGATCCATGACAGGCCAAATCTATCAGGACGTCGTTCTGGATCTGGAGTGACATGTACGTTTGTTTCGGGGCGCCATAAGAGCAGAATTTATGTTTATGGATAACAACTCCCGTCCTCACCGTGAAAACATCGTAAACGAATCCCTTCAATCGAAGGATATCACCCGTATGAACTGGCCAGCATTGTCGCCGGACGTGAATCCAGTAGAGCATGTTTGGTACATGCTTTGACGACGAGTTGCACAGACCTTTAATCACCTCTTACATGTCTACTGGAACTTTGGAGAGCAGTGCTTGATGATTGGTGTAATATTCCGCAAGATCAGATCGATAATTTTATACTCAACATACCTAGGCGTTGTATAGACTGTATTGCATAGTCTGCGAGACATACTATGTATTAACCTTCATACCAAACATGTAATATTGGTTTTTGTAAATAGATGTTTAATGTAATTTGCTCCAGCGAGAAAAAATCGCAATTTTTATTAATGTTATCAAACAAATATCATCTTTTTTGCTCTTAACCTTTTATTTAATAAAAAGGCTTTACAAATAAGACATATTTGTTTTGATTCTGACTCTTTCTTTGCCTGAATTTGCATTATCCTTAATTTATGGACATGAGTGTATACAAAATATTTCATAAACTTTTCTATCTGCAAAATTCATAAATGAATCGCAAAAATTATATATAAATATAAAAAAAACCAAACATAATATTTTTACTCTATAATAAAGAAATAAAATTTCTAAATTTTGATTGCTTCAAGTACTCTCTATAACGATTTACAAAAATTATTTTGAATACAAAACAAAATTGATTCTTAGAAAGATGAAAAGATCCTTTAATACAGTGCAATCCAACCTCTGAGCCGTGGACCAGTACCGGTCCATGGATCAAATGGTACCGGGCCGCCCAAGGAATATTAATTAATTTACATTTTATTTACTATGGTGTATTTTTTTTGAGTTTGTACGCGACTTTCCTCAAAAATCACTTTATATTCATTTTTGGTGTATGTATATTTTATTCTCTGAGGGCTATTTAATGACAATTAAATTAAAATTATTAAATCAAAAAATCTATAATACAAACAATCCACTTCCCGACCTTAGTGGACCGCTGCAAAATTATCAAACGTTGACTGGCCCACGGTGATAAAAAGGTTGAGGAGCATTGAGCTGTAATAGACCGAAAAAAATCATCTAATACTACTAAACATCTAAGGGGTCTCAGGGGTGTTAATTTTGTCTCGAGGGGTGAAAATATAAACAATTTTCAAAGAGGTATAATTCTTTTAAATTTAAATTAAATAACCCGAATCTATTACACATTATTTACAAAGGATCATGATTTCAAAAAAGTACAAAATGTTTGAAATATAATCATAATTTAAAAAATTATAAGCATATGAAAATAAGAAACAATTCTGTAATAAATGTTCAGTAATTTTTACGTTGCGCACGCTATTTTCTTAAATAGTAACCTCTGATGTATAAAACTTTAAAGAATTATAAAATGTATCATACTCTTTAAACCCTATATCATTTAAGAATAATATATCTTTTGTATTTCAAAATATTTGAAAAACATTGAAATTTTTAAAAAAAATTTTGAAAATGTAATTTTTTTGTATTTTTTTAAAAAATATAATTTATTATTCTATTTATATAAAAATACTACAATGTAATAAGGGGATATACATTTAACTTTATAAATCAACTTATAGCTAATAATTAAAGCTACTATTTTAGAAAATAGCATGCGCAACTTAAAGCTTAGTTAATATTTCTTATAGAAATGTTTCTTATTTTCATATGCTTATAACTTTTAAAATTATGATTATATTTTAAATATTTTTCACTTTTCTGAAGCTCCATTCCTTTATAAAGAATGTGTAAAAGATTCGAATTATTTAATTTAAATTTAAAATAATTATACCTGTTTGAAAATTGTGTATATTTTCAACCCTCTATAGCGAAATTTAATAACCTTGAGACCCCTTACAAATGAGATGGATGCTAAGCTATTGAAAAGTGTGAGACAAATTTAGTAGTAAATATTTGCTTGCGTGCAATGAATTGGTTTTGTGTGTGCGCGCCCCCATCCCTTTAACTATTTTAAAACTGAAAATCATGTTACTTACAATCACTGAAGGAATTTTTAATATGGATATCTTCGAATACTGGATACGATCTGAAACCAACGTATTTTGGGAAGAAAACGTGAGTGTAATGGCTGTTAGATTTTGGCTTGATAACTCTGATATCCGCCACGGGTAGATGCAGGGAAACATTAGCGTGAACATGGAATTCATTCGATGGATTTTCGACGTTTATTTCGTTAGTGTCAGCATAATTGTAGAGCAGATGTTTTACAAAACCACCAACTTTGTAGGTGAAGTTCAAAAATCCTGGATACAACTGTAATCACAATAAAAGATTAACTTTAAAATGCATCCAAAATAGAATGGTTAATAAACAGTTATTTTCAAATATACCACCTAGTACAGCTTTCCAGGAGATAAAAGGAAGAATTTTAAAAGATTTTCATTTTTTTTTTAAATTTTATTATTTGTTTTTTGTAGTTTCAAAAATATAGTATTAAATTTATTTCAATAGTTATGCTGCCATATTTACTGAAAATCCGTAATTTAAATGTCTCCGTAACAGCCTTCTTACAGGTAGCCATAGTTTTTTCTCTCTTGGTAGCCATAGTTTCAATTTTTTAACACTTCTAAAATCTCTCTCTCTCTCTTCTTTTATCTAATTTCGATACAACTATGTAATTTGAACTATAAGGAAGTACATGTTTCATTTACATAAAAACTCTGCATTTGAAGTGTGTGTAAATGCGTGTTGTGCGTACATGCGTGTGAATGAATTAATTGCAGATTTAGCATAATGGGCTGAATTCATGTGATGTCATTAGTCACATGATAACTGCAATCGCGTATTTCTAGCCAATCACTTCTTAAATTCAAATGACGCCAAAGTCACATGACAAATGCAATCGCGTGTTTCCAACCAATCTGTTCATGACCCACGATGTTGCCAGCTTTTGCTTTTTACAGAAACTTCCCTTTAAAAAGTACATATTTATCAACTATAATAAGCGTATAAATAAACGAAGTACATTCGATTTAAAAGTATATACATAACAATTGGTTTTTTTTTAGTCTTGAAAAATTTGTGAAGAATTTTAATATTAACACCTTTACCCATTATCAAATTTGAAATTACATCAAATTTTACAGATATAACAACTAGCCCAAGTCTAGTGCCAGTTACCATCATAAATTCAGCCCATTGATGTACATTTTCAAGATGATCCTCGGATATAATACAAACATTTTTACTCAGAAAGTTTCAAGAAAGCTGTCAAATTAGCAGCTTTACTTACATCCTCATGTTTTGCATGGAAGTTGTATCCGTGAACTGTACTAATGATACGAATGTATTCTAAGCAATGCTCTCCATAGTTGATGCCCTTTTGTCTTTCTTTCTGGCATTCCTGGTACTGATATGCGTACGGATTGTAATGTTCGGGAGTGTCCGGAACTTCTCGCTTCGATTCGGCTTCTCGTTGTTCATCAGTCGTCACAAAGTGACCTACCACAGAAATCTGCAAACAAAAAAAGTAAATTTGGAGTTCAGTTGTAATTAGCAAATAATAAAATACTTATGCCATATGTGCAATCTTTAAACAAACGAAAAATTTAAGAAAAAAATGTAGAAACAGACAATGCTATACCTTTTGATCCGTGCAGCTTTTTCCAAAGTGAGCTTTAAGTGCGCTTTCTACCTTGTGGTTCATGCCTATGGTGTCGAGAGTAGCAACTTTGGTGAAATCGTACTTGGGATATTTCAAATAACTGCTTCCGCAAAACTGAAATGATGAAAAACTGTAACTGAATATTCGAAATATAGTTTTATTTCTATAAATACTTGTCATATATTTTCTAGTTTTTCCGCCAGGCCTTTATCATATTTCTAATTTCTTTTCGGGGGTCGATCTTTAAATATTAAATATAGAGATGATACATGATTTTTTTTTCTTTTTGAGATGGATTCTAAATTCTTAATTTTAAGATCAAATACAAAGTGTTTTCCAAGATTTTTTCCCTTGGAAAAATTATAATAAATAAAAGTGTTTTTTTTTATTTCCCAAATATATTATTTCATTATTATATATGCTAATATTTTCTAAAACTTTACAACTACATTCATTTAACCTTATATGCATACTTTGTCGATAGAGTTCGTTTTCATTTTATCTAAATAATGTATTAATCAAAACGAGTTTTGTTTAAATAATTTGAAGACATGTATTCGTTACGCTAATTAATTACATTAAACTAGAATATATCTAGTTATTTCTTAAAAAGCATTTTAAGGGAACAAGGTATCTTGTAAACAATTTTTTTGTTTATATATTTATATGAAAATGTTTGCACGTACCCTATTTAAACACACGTTAAATATGCAGAATAAAAATACCATTTTTAACCAAGCAATTATTTTAAGTTAAAATTTTTTTCAAAATTTTATCGATGTCTTAAAATTTTTACTGCTCTTTTACAAATTTTAATAATCTCTTAAGAGCGTTCCCCACAATTCTGTGCATTGGATTGGTACTGCAGCAAGCGATACTTTTATCTTTACAATTTTTTTCGTGTCGGACACTATAAAAACCAATAAAAGAAACAGCTACATATAGTTTTGATCATTATTAAAAAAAAATAACTTTTCACCTAAATCCTTATTCCATGCACAGAGAATTATCAAACATATTACACAAAACAACCAGAAAAAGTTTCAATACTTTATATTGTGTATAAAAATGTCTCAGCATTTTAAATACACAATTATCGAGGAAAATAAAAACATGAGGAAAAAACATTTAAGGTATACGACTACGTTCGAAACCATGATTTTAAAAAAGCGCGTAAGTGGATAATTGTCATGATATCTAGTGTCACTTAGATTAGAATATATGTATAAAATTGTTTTAAGGACATTTTGACAAAAAAAAATTATTTAAATACAATATTTTGGCAAAAAATTAACGTAGAATAATCTTTTTTCCAAATGTTCTCCTTTAGTGAAAAATGCTTCTATTATAATAATATTTTGCCTGTATATAGCTCAGACCTCTGTACAGAAGCTGAACTAGAATTTTTGAAAAATCCACATTATTTTCAGAGTTACCACCAATTTAAATAATTATTGGCGTTTTTTCTTAAAATTGCTCCCCTCTGTTGTCGAAAAACATGGATAAATCCACTTCTAAGTTACATGTTTCAAAAATTCTAGTTGAGCCTCTGTACAGAGGTCTGAGCTTTGTACACGCAAAATATTATTATAATAGAAGCATTTTTCATAAAAGGAGAACATTTTGAAGAAAGGTTATTCTAAGTTAATTTTGTGCCGAAATATTGTATTTAAATAATTTTTTTTGTCAAAATGTCCTTAAAACAATTTTATGCATATATTCTAATCTGATATTATATATTATGAAATTATCCATTTGTGCGCTTTTTTAAAATCACGGTTCCGAACGTAGTCGGATACCTTAAATTTTTATAGCCCTAGTAAATGAAAGTGCTCAATGCAGACACCAAGTGTTTCAGTTTTGGTTTTGGATTCGACATACAATTAAAAAAGTTAAATAACTGGCTAAATAATGTAATTAGAGTTACGAAGTTTTGATACACATTTAGAAAAGTCGTACAATTAAAATGAGGTAGTAAAAACCCGATATTGTGGTCATTTTTACCGTAATGTTTCCCCTTAATCAATCTTTGGTGTCATTTGACTCACCTTGAGGTTGGTAGTCTCACTGCTATGGAAGGGTGTTCGGTCGTAGAAGATATTGAGTTTGTGGTGAGATCTCTTCAGATCGCGAGTCCACGAGAAAGAAGCCTTGGCTTTCCTTTCTTTGTCGCCAAGTCCAAGCAATTCCGCTTGCAACTCACACGTGCAGAAAGGACCACGTTCGTTATCAGTAATCTTGTAATCCTCGAAACTCTCGCCTGAGAATTCTGGCTGGGTGTATTCGGAATCGTAGAAGTTGTACTTGATACTGGCCTGGACCTAAACATAAAACGTTGGAATATCAAAATTTCTGTATTAAGATAGATATTTTAGAACTATTTAATAGGTATTTCTGTGGATATGTGTGAGTGTGAACAGTTTTATGGGAGTTATGAATGAAAATGGGGTAAGAAAAACTACAACAGAATTTTCCGGAAAGGCCATTTCCGAAGTCCTTTTATAACAATTCGCAAACCCAGTGGAATAACGTACACCCCAGCATCGCGGAGCGGCCCAAAATTCTATGGGGCCAAAAAACTATGGTTTTGCAATCTTTTGTAATTTCCCGATTGGGGCATAAAACCTAACTTAGCAGGGGATGGGGCTAATAATCTTCGATACGCCACTGCGTATTTATATTTTGAAAAGAATTAAACTATAATTAAGTGCTGAAATATAAAAATAATTCTACAGTTTAAATCATGTCTTCCTTTAAAAAGCAATATATTAAACGGAAGATTCTGTGTTCAGAAGTGGTAAGACAGCAGGTTTTCTTGAAACAGGTCTCTATGTAACCCAGTGGCGTAACGTACTCCCCCGCATTGGGGGGAGGAGGGACAGGATTCTAGAGGAGAACCAAAACCTGACTTTGCAGGGAGGCCCTAATATTCTTCGTTACGCCACTGCTGTAACCTTTTGGAGACAATTGTACTTGAAATTTGGTTATGGTCGCATATTCGCATATACGTTCTTAAGACATTTGAAAAGCTGCTGCGCTTTAGTTACGCCTCGATGTAATGGACAAATTATGATATTCATTCGACTCAAGACGACCTAACGTAAACCTCTTCTCGGAATTGTGGTTTTATTAAAAAAATCTTCATAAGCGGCACGTTGGTTGTTGTTTCTAAGTATTAACAAACCATATATTAAAGACAGTCAGCCTTAAGTCTTCTGACGATTCGTCTCATTCCATTATTCAAATATGATGGGTTTCTCATATCGATTATTTGCTTTTGAGCAGTTAAATTGTGACGGACTAATTCAACTAATTATCCTCTAGGGCTTCTTTGGGGGCAATTCTTTCCAACCAACTCGAGATGAAAAACGTGAATATTCATTTAGCATACGCGGTGGGGCTATGAGAAGTGAATATATGAGGTCTATGTTTTACAAGTGTTTAAGTTAAAGTGAGAGGAAATCCCGAGTTCAAGATTTAAGCTATCCGTACTTGTGCAATCAAGTTAAAGGTGGATACCATTCCACAAGGATAAAAGCCACGTCATTTAGAATCAAGGGAATTGCTGTTTACCCAAGATATAGCGGCAAGACTGTTAAATCAAGTTATTAAGAACTGTGTAGTTACTGAAGTTAGAAATAGTCGGTAGAGTTAGATATAGTGGTTGGTTACGCGATTATTTGGTAATACTAATAGTGTGTCTCTTCACTCCAGATTCACTTGAATTGAATATTATTGTTATTGTATATTGTTTAAGTTAAGATCTTAATAAAGAGATATTAAAATAAACAATATGGCTGCTTTTTCGTTCCTTCCCATCGATCTAGGTCGCGAAGATAATGTAGAAGTGGGGCACCCCCGACCAGGTGCTTTACAAAATGTTGCTTTTTGTATGTTTATTATGACATTAATGTATCCATGCAATCTATTTAAAAGATGTTAAACCTAGACATATACACTTTGTGATTTCGATTTTTTTTACAAAATTTACTTAGTGATTTTTAGTAAGATTCGGATTCGCCCACATATACAGCATATAAATGTATCCTAGACACATAGAATGAAATGTATTGTTTTATGAAAATAAAAATAATCGAATAAGGTTTGCGTTACTTATTTTGTAACTAAATGCATACCTCTTTGGTGGCTCCAGTAGCGGCGTGACTGAACTGGAAAGCAACTTCATAGGGTTCGAAGTTGGGATTGGCGTAGAGATAGTAGAATTTATCTCTGTAGTCCTTGTCAAAGAAAAAGCTGAGCCATGATCCTTTATCGTTGAATTCATTCTCGTATTTGGCATTGACATCGAAACCAACTCCCAAGGCATTGTGGAAGAAGCTCTCTTGGAACTAAGAAAGAAACATTTAAATTTTATGAACAACTATGTGAAACTTTCAACAAGGAGTAACATTTCTTTATAATAAGTATTGCTTGCAGGATGCAAAAATCATTAGATTATGCATTTACTTAAAAGAAAAAAATAATTTTATTTTGTACAAAAATTTCTATTTTGATCATATATTTCCTTTGTTTTCAACTATTTCTTAAGTCCACCGAGCAAAAACACATTGTCTTGTTTTAAAAACCTCTTCGCAACTTTTATGCAAATTCTATATTGGAAGAAAAGATGGCTTCATTTTGTGATCATATTTTCTACAAATTTTACGTTTGCTTTAGTATTCTATTGAATATCATTGAATGGGCAGTTAAAAAAAAAACAATTTTTTGATGTTCAAAAGTATTACAGATTTCTTTTGAAACACCATCACAGTGGATTATTCATAAATAAAAGTAAAAAATCGATATTTCTTCAGTATTTTTATGGAACATAACTGTAAATCAATAAATCTTTAGTAGAAAAAAAACGAAATTTAATGTATAATAAATCAGTATGATTCCTAAAAAATTAATGTTAGCACATTCATTGCATCTTAAATATAAATTGAACAAAGGTTCTTGAATTAGTTATTCAATTTACATTTACCATATAATGGTAATTTTATTCGAGTTTTTTTTTTCATTCGGATAATGTTACTTACGAATGAAAACACTGTTTCTGATAATTTATAACAATTAAGAGGGAAAAAAACAATAATTTACGATGACATGAAAGAAGATCAAAATAAAGAAATGGATGAATTATTATAAAAAGTAAGTCAGACACATAGTTTAGAGAATAAATATGTTTTATTAAATTATCCTAGACTTTGATATAATGAGTTTTTTAATTACCTTTACTTAGAATTTTTCTCTTTATATGTAACATACTAGAGTGGTGCTAATGTAGCCCGGTATTGCATGGGCTTTTTCATGTGCATATAACTTTTTCACTCTTTTTTCTCCCAGGGAAAGCTCTTCTTCCTCTCTTGATGTATATTTATGTCACTAAAATTCCCTTTTCTGAAATTTATTTCATTTATTCCCCACATCAGGTGGATTTGTTTTCCCTCCGTTCTTTTTTTAAAATGAAAAATGAGGAGGAGGAGAGAAACCTTGGTGGTATTTCAAAGGAAATCGAATATTTAATTTATGGATGAATACATTTTTGAGGGCTTTGTTTTTAAGTTAAAGCTTCCAAATTTTACACATCCATAACAAACAATAGTAATTTTTAAACCCCCCCCCAAAAAAAAAAATTAAAAGAGAATTTGGATAAATAAAACCTTGATAAAATCTTAATAGACGAAAAACACAAACAATTTTTTTTAATCTGCTGTTTTTACGTAAAGTTTAGATTTTCGATGAGCAAGTGAGGGAACTTTAACGTTTCCCTGTTCAGCTACACGAGGGCGTTTGGTGGTGGACCTCGCAATTCTGAACCATGGTCAAGTGAAGAGGATGACACCAAAGCTGCCACACACCTTTCCTCACCACACCAACAACTTTTGATCAAAACATAAATAATAAGGTTTGACACGCGGGAAAAGAGTTTAGCCTGGCTCTTCATGAGTGTTTTTTGAGTGAATAACATTTCCCTCTTATTCACCGGGAAAATTTTCGCTTACCATCTTTGTCTAACGGGTTTCTTTACCCTCCGATTTATTTTTAGATCAAAGAGAAGAAGGGGAACCTTGTCGATACTTTGAAGGAAAGGTATTAAGTAATTTTGGTATGACTTACTTGTTTTCGATTTTGACGTTGAATGGGTTTGTATCCTTCTTCGAGAACTCCAGGTACACCATTAGCATAGGAATCGACAAAGGTGTAGGGTTCATATTTGAAGTAGTAGACTTCATGGGGTGCCACAGGCGTCCATTTAGTCTTGAGTTTCTTCTCTTTTACGTCCAGGTCCAACTTCAGTTTAAGAGGAAGAGACAGAGTGGCACGGCGGTTGATTCCAGCTCCAAATGTCACTTGATCGAATGGCATAATGGATCCAGCAAAAGCCAAAAGGTTCTTATCGATACTGTGATGCAAAACAGAGGCTTAAATTAGTTTCACATGTTTGAATTTCATAAAACATTGGTGTCATAAAACTATTTTTCTTAAAATTATAATTTTATATTTGTTATTTGTTTGCAGAAGCCTAAAAAATCCCTACTCTCAGTAATAAACCTTTTTATTTGTGAGATTTATATATATATATCTCTCTCTCTCTCTCTAAGTTTAGGAATTAATCAACTGTTACGTTTTCCAAGATGTTTTTCCTAGTGTAAAAAAATATATTATTGGATCTTTGATCAGATAAAGAAACGAAAAGAATACAAAAGTTACATTTATTTTAAATAGGTATTAAAGTGTGAATTTTGCTTTGAAAATCGCATATCATTTTAGAATATAATATTCAGTAATTGTATGTCGATAATTGTTTTTTCTTCGTCTTTGTTAAAATATTTAGGTAGAATTTCCCTTTCATAAAAAAAAACTCACATGATTACATGAATTAGCTTATAGTTGAATTGGTATTACTTGTTTCATATTTAAAATCATTACCGATACTATATCTGCTTCAAAAACAATCCATTTTCATGCCATTTGAAATTTTTAAGAAAACCTCCTAACTTATATATATTTATATAGAGCGATTTTAACTGCCTTTTATTTTATATATATATATATATTCTTCTCGAATAGTCTTTCCAATTTTTTACGTCATTTCGCGTAGGGAACTTATTATGGAAGGTTGAATTTTCGATTTCCAGTAATTATTTTACACGTAAGTTTTTTTATTTTTTAATTTTTTATTTTATTTTTTTTATTTATTTTTTTATTCCTCTCCTTGTGACATTCATTATTGTTCTATTTTCTTAGCTTCATTTTAATATATTATCAGGTTTTTCTTCCACGTGTTGTATTAGGCTTAACTTTTCAACTAGGTGTTTTTTTTCATATTATGTCGAAAGTTTCTGCTGAACGGGGAAGGTAGGATCCGTAAAGCATTGATAACCTTAATTCGCTGGCCTAATTCAGCGACAGCTTTAGAAATCATAATAGGTCTCCAGTTTAGTCCAAAGACTTTTTTGTATCTACATTTGTTATGTCTGGTGAATTCCAATTTCTTCCTGCTTTAGCACTGTAGGTTCTAGTACTTCTTCACTGTTATTTTATATTACTATATATATATATATATATATATAATGAAATAAATTTAAACTACGCATATTTTCTAATTCGAAAAATATATCCAACTCATAGTAAATATAATCAACTTACGCAATGTGTCCATCGGTCTCTATTTTCACGTGATCGGGGTATTTTCCTCCACGTTCTTCAGCGAAAAAGCCTGGCTCCACCTTAAGGCTGGATTCCTTGTTTTTGTGGTAGTAGTAGATGGGCTGCTTGTAATCAAAGATGATGGGGATTCCAGATTCACTGGGAATCAGGTACATCTTGTCTACGGTGAGCATAAATCTCTGGTAGAAGAACTGAGGAACTCTTTGGTACAAAGCAGGCAGGTTGGGAATGGAGAAGCGACCTGCAGAACGGAACAGATGTCATATAATCGAATTCTATGTGTCAGAAATAGTAAATGCCATTTTTTTTGCCATTCTGTATGAATATATAAGACTTTTTAATTCTTATAATTCCCTCGGCTGATGATCCTTTCAACTACATCAAAAGCTATACAGACCCTTCCTCTGATCTCAAATGGAACATTTAACAAAAAACCGTTGCTCGTAAATTCTTCAAATGTATATTATTATTGGTGGGCCAGATAAGTCGATAGTTGATTAGGCTAAAATTATTAAGATGACATCTATTGTTACTTAGATTAGTTTAAACAGACTCTTTTAATACAACATGTGTTCAAAAGCTATCCGACTTAGAATTTTTCAGCACACAGTATTGATTTTAAAAACGGTGCCACTGAGCACAGCGGGAGGTGACAGCTTAATGCACACGCTTGAATTTTTTCCCTTCGTTCCAGTGTACCATTCGTTTCCTGTAGGTAGTCGAGTGAGGTGCTGTTCTACGTGTTCGTCGGATTTTTATTTCTCTAAAAAGGACT
This sequence comes from Trichonephila inaurata madagascariensis, assembly GCA_019973955.1. Lineage (NCBI taxonomy): Eukaryota > Metazoa > Arthropoda > Arachnida > Araneae > Nephilidae > Trichonephila > Trichonephila inaurata. The sequence goes on from BMAV01027698.1 coordinate 197,463, forward strand.
GAATGATTTGAGCATAGGTACTGCATCAAATTTTTTGTCAAAAGCTTGGTGTTTTTCTAAGTAAAACAATTCGCAAGATTCAGTAAGTATTTGGAGACGATGCAATGGGGTTCACACAAAATAAGGAGGAGTTTAACCAATCCAAAATTAATGCAAAAGTGACCGCAAGTTGGTAGAGTGTGACCAACGGACTTCATAATTTTGAACCACGATTAAGTGATGAGGACTACAACTAAACTGGCTCTTTCCTTTCCAAATTCCCACACCTCACCAAAAGGGAAACTTCAAGCTGTAAAACAGATTTAACATGTATCGGCCTCTTTACACGGAGGTTCTTCAGAGGCACCAGATTTCGAGCCCTCAACTCGACTCCACTGATCACGAATTCGTGACCGTGACTACTCGACTACCAAGACAGCACAATGAGATAAAAAAAACTAAAGTTTAAGCAAATTATGTTCTCAATTTGGCCTCAAAATTTTCTGATTAATATTCGAAATGGCTGGGTGGCGTGGTTGGTTTGTCGCTGGCCTTCTGTACCCAAAGTTGCGGGTTCGACCCCGACCCAAAGTCGGTGGATTTTCATGATGCAGAAAATTGACAGCGGCCATGCCGTATGATTATAAGGCATGTAAAAGGTCCCTAGGTGTGCCCTAGGCAAAATTAAATCCTAGTATAGGTTCGCATCGTCAGAGCTCAGGTGCCTCCCTCTAGGGAGGAAACAGGGCGTCAAAATTACCTACGGTGATTGGTATCTGCCAATACGGCACCGCACTAAAAAGAGATACCAGTTTTCGGTGATGTACTAGGTTTATTGATAAACTCTGTTGATAACAGTTCATAATCTACCATTAGAAATAAAAAAAATATTCGAAATATTTACAGTTAAATAATCTTTAAATATATGAAATTTAATTACTGTCTCACAGTTCTAAAAAGTAGAAGATATTTTATAATTAATTCAAACTTGCTCCACTAACCTTCTGTGAAGAAGTTTTCAAATGTGCTGTCATCAAAGTGGAAAAATGAGAAGTGGTTTCCCATGTATTTAATGAAAAATTCTCCGTGGATAGGTTCATAATCGATGACAGGTATATTAATCTGAAAAATAAAAATTCCGTTTAAATGTGTAATACTTATTGATAAAAATTAAAACTCGAAATGATCAAGTTGATTGTAATTTATATGTTTCGCAATTTAAATTTACAAACAAGAAATATATAAAAACTTTTATTTTAAGGTATCCGACTACGTTCGGAACCGTGATTTTAAAAAAACGTATAAATGGATAGTTTTCTTGATATTTAGTGTCACTTAGATTAGAACACATGCATAAAATAGTTTTAAGGACATTTTGACAAAAAAAATAATTTAAATACAATATTTTAGCAAAAAATATTACTTAGAATAACCTTTTTTCAAAATGTTCTCCTTTTGTGAAAAATACTTCTATTATAATAATATTTTGCCTGTATATAGCTCAGACCTCTGTAAAGAGGCTCAACTACGTTTTTTGAAACATTCACATTATTTTCAGAGTTACAACCCATTGAAATAATTATCGGCTTTTTTTCTTAAATTTTCTCTCCTCTGTTGTCGTAAAACATGGATAAACCCACTTCTGAGTTATATATTATAAAAATTCTAGTTGAGTCTCTGTACAGAGGTCTGAGCTATAGACAGGCAAGAGATTATTATATAATAGAAACATTTTTCACAAAAGGAGAATATTTTGAAAATGGGTCATTCTATGTTGATTTTTTGTCAAAATATTGTGCTTAAATAATTTTTATTGTAATACTATTCTTAAAACAATTTTATATACATTTTCTAGTCTAAATGACACTAAATATCATAAACATTATCCATTTATACGCTTTTGCAAAATCACGGTTCCGAACGTAGTCGGATACCTTAAAAAAGGTTTCATTATTGAAACCAGGAAGCAAAATTAAGAAAAATTTCATATTATAAAAAGTCTTTTTATCATAAACACTTTCAGCGTTTTACCATTTATTGTAATGAATAAATTTTCTATTTGTAAAGTGTTTCTAACCTTTCCTTTAATTTCATTTAATTCTTTTTCAACTCCACCAGCATCTCTCTTTCCTCGTTTCTTGAACAAATCGAACACAGACCGTCGTCCGAATGAGCCTTCAGGTCCAAAAATCTTGTCCAAGAATTTTTCTAATCCGTATTGCTTGAACCCAAATGCAAAAGTTCTGAAGTTCTTGCCTCCAATGAAGTCATCAAGTCCCAAGTAGACAGTCCTTGGAATGTAGCCTTTGTCACTGGCGAAATAAGAAAACTTCGAAGCTCCGCCAAAGTCGTACTTACCTAAATAATGAAAAAAAATTCGAATTATAAAATCAGAATTGCTCAGTCACATCCAATTCTATGATTGTCACATAAAAACCGTCCTGACTGGAGCTATTTTAAAATTGATAAATGAATAATTTAATAAACAAATTTTATTTAATTATTAATAATACAATATATAAAAGAACTACAAAAAATTTGGGTGCATCCTATTTTTTAAAAATAATTTAAAATAATTGCCAGATATTTAAAATTTTTAATATGGTAAATTAACATCCATCCTGTTTTTACAGCTAAAATAAATATTTTCATTACAGAAATATAAATTAAATTACTTACGATCGTAGCCTGCAACATAATTGTCTGTTGAGTAACTGTAATCATACTTTGCAAACTCGTGATGCACGTCTTCTAAGATTCTTAAAGCATACCGAGCATCAATAGATCTAAATAAGTAATATAAAAAAAAATATTTTAAGTCAATTCCTACTTAGATCAACAAAGAAAAATTTTATTTTATCTATTTTTTATTAAATAGTTACAATTAATATAAGTATGTATATACATATGACAGAATCACAGCATTAAGTGGTCATTAATTTTTATTAATTATAATTAAAGTATCGTATTATCATCCAAAACAATCGTATATATAAAATTTCAGTTCAACTGAATGCTTTAAGACTTGAGAAAAAAAATCTTTTAAAGCTTTGACCCAAGTCGCTAAAAACGAAATCAACGTGGCTGTATCTGTAAATCTTTAAATAATTAGTTTCAGTCAATTAATTTTAATTAATTATAATTAAATTATCGTATTTTTACCCAAAACAATAGTGTATAGAAAATTGCAACTCAAGCAAGCTCTTTAAAATAAGAAAAAAAAACCTTTTAATGTTTTGAGACAAGTCGACAAAAGGGTCACTAAGTCACCAAAAATGACGCCAACGTGGCTGTATTTGCGATTCTTTGAATAACTAGTTTTAATCAATTAATTTTTATTAATAAGAATTAAATTACTGTATTGTCATCCAAAATAATCATGTATATAAAATTTCAGCTCAATTGAGCGTTTTAAAATGTATTTTATTAACGATTGCAAATTCCACGAAGATAAATAAATAAATATATAGAGAGTGTAAGCTAATAGTAGGAATTGAAAAAAGGTGAGAAAGGTTAAATGAAAATGGAAAAATAAATGTAACATTAATAATTTTAGTACTAAGAAGCACTGTCATGTCTCCTCATAAAATTTTTCCTAGCTGTAAATGTTTTATTTAATGTAATCAAGTTCGTAGTCAAGATACGTGAGTTTCCTCTCTATATGAAGATAGTTTTTCTTAATGCTGTAATTTACTTATTCAAAAGGTATAGTTAATAAAAGCAACTACATCTTTACATCAGAATGGAGCAAAACTATAGATTTGATAAATTTGCATTTATGATGCTGATGAGGCTTTTCAAGACTGTGCAAAAATAGTTGAACGTGACGATGCATTACAAAATTTACAGCCAGTTATGAATAAAAAAACCATACGCAGAAAAATATAAAACTTTGTATGAAATTTAAAATAAAAACCAAGATATAGAGTACAGTCTGTGTTTTTATACAATCCCTAAAGATCATCATATTTATAATAAATCGTCAGGCAATGAATTAGCTACTATCATTTCGACAAAAGACGGTTCTACAGACACATGAAGGTTGATGTTAGAGTTTATCCGAAGTGTGAACATGACTCTCAGTTTGGGAATTTTAACTCTCCTCATGCAAATACGTAGCTGAATTATGTATATAAAAAGTTTTTCGTGATGCTGTAGGAACAGTTTAGCATGAAGATTGTATAATTTGTACAATGGAGATTGATCCGCCATTAGATGGACAGAAGATACACTCTTTTCAACGTTTTTTACTAAACTTTCTTTTTCATATAAGTAAGTATTAAATTTCATGAAATTTTGAATGAAAAAAATATTTTTAAATTTTTTCTTATGGAATACGTAGATAAGAAACACATCCGTTGTTTTACTTCATTGTGTATCCGATTCGTGGTTAACATTTTTTTTCCAATGGTGCTCATTAAAATACACAGATTTCGAAGGATTCACCATTTGAAAACTGCTGATAACTCATACAAGTCCTCAAAAAAATGGGTGATAATTTTACATAGTTATAACTACTTAACTCTTCATAAAATACCATAGAACATCACGGAAACGAATTTCTTATACTCAATATTAAAAATAAGAAAAATTGAAAAACTTTCTGACTTAGGTCTAAGAGCCTAACATGAAATACATTCAATTCAACCACAGATTTGATGTATGAAAAAATTTTGTAAGAAAACGTAAATATATATATATAAAATTAAGGAAATAAATAATAATTAAAGAAATACATAGTTACTCCAGTTTCCCCGTAAATTGCTACTAGGATCCAAAAGCTTCGGGATTACGGTAACCCATGACAACCACAAAGCATGTAATCAAAGTATCAATTTTTAAAATAGATTTTACCATCCCTTTCTTCCTGAGTACATCATGGTTTCGTGCCTATCATGTGATTGAACTACGCATATAGACATTTTTTCTGAGAGTCGTATTTGTTCTGCCACGTAAGAACAACGCTGTAACATTAAACTTTGTCGACATTTGAGCAAAACACCTTCGGAAACAAGAAATTCTAAGGAAGGTGTATGATAAATCTACGGAGTCCAGATTAAGGTATACAAGTTGTATCAGTTTTTTTAGGAAAATTGAGAATTGCAGCAAGGGGATAGTCATGGTGGAGTATTTTTGAATTTTGAAGAAATTGCTAATTCAGATGTTATTCCTGACAAAAGAACTGCGAACAAAGAGCATTATCTAGATATTTTATGTCGTTTGAGGGTGTACATCTGTACTAAATGGCCTCAAATGGGGTCAGGTGAACATCGGTACCTTCTGCATGACAATGCACCTGCATATAGGTCTCAAATGTGGTGACAGAGTTTCACAATAAAACTGATTCTAAAACTATTCCACCCTACCCACCTGTTTACCAGACTTAGCTTTGGGTAATTTTTTATTTCTTTTCGATTATTAAAAGAAACCTACCGGTACGTCATTTTATCCCATCTACTGAGGTAAAAGCAGCATTGCAGGAGGCCTTATGGGTGATTAAAAAAGATGGCTTCCAGCGGTACTTCAAGAGATTGTACGCGAGCTAGTCAAAATGTATTGCTACCCAAGGGGATTAGTTTGAAGGTAGATGTGCGTCGATATTTTAAAATATCAAGGTGATTGCCTACCTTGAAAATATCGTTTTTCGTCTACATAAGGCATTTTTTTTATTTCAAAATCTTATAGTTTGCACATTTTTTCTTTCCAAAACAGTTTTTCTTTTTCCTTTACGCGAAATAGAAATAAAGTTATAGTGATTTTAAAAATATATCACTCTTTGCAAAAGGGCGGTAAGATAAAACTTTAAATGAGTTTTTCTCAAAATTATGTTTTCGAAAGAAATTCTTTACCAGATACATGATATCTTAAGAACCAAACCAGATAACGTTTTGAAATTTTCTGGGAATGTTTATTATACTATTTTTCATAAAGTGGACCATAAGTTTTGTTGTTGGTTAAATACTTTTTTTTATTTAGGGTAGTTTTTATAAAGAAAAAACTTAAAATATATCAAAATCTTCATATTATTATGTATAATTGTCAGTAATTTTTTTTTGTATTTTAATATTACTCTTAGATTTTGGTTCATTTTGAAGAGCCCCGTAATATATATGTTGTGTATAAAGAAAATTATGATAATTGAATTAGAAATTTTTATACAGTGTTACCCGTTTTAGTAAAAATTTGGTAAAAATTTCCTTGAAAACAACCAATTTTTCTAAAAGTACAATATTTATTTAAAAAAATTTTATGTATTTACATATTATTTATTTTTTTTATTTTTCTTCCAAAAAACTCTCAATTTGTTTCAAAAATTTGTTTTTATAAAAAAAACTGGGTCCGAAGGTAGGCAGCCACCTTAAAGGTAAAGACTTTTACACCATGTCCTGGAACTTTTGGATCCTATTACGTATACTATATATTCTCCTACAATCCCTTTTGTTACTAATTTGCTTTTGCTTGAAATATATTATTACCATTTGAATAGTGAAACAGTATTTTGTTTTTTAAATAAAATTTTTGGGAACTTTTAAAACTTACGCTTTTGCATCACAAGGGTGAGTGGAGTTGGCGAGATTCTTCAAGGTGGTGTACACATACGAACGGACCTGATCATCTGGATCGTACTTAAGCGCTCGAGCTAGACCCTCCATTTGGTACAGTGAAGGTCGGTACATCATGAGGATGATGAAGGCAGTCAGCCTTAGTTCGTAGTTTTCGGTCTGGTTGAACAGTAGAGGTACCAAAAGATCGCTGACCTGTGTATTAAATAACGTTTGGCATTAGATGTAGACTAATCAATTTTGTTGAAAATCAGAATCATATCTTTGAAAAAAATACATTCAGTTTGAATTGACGATTTTTATTGATATTTTTAATTTCTTATTTTTAAGTAAGTATGTATTATAAGGGCTAGTCCTATATTTCTATTTGATTAAATTTTATTATTCATCATAACCTTCGAACTGCCTGGTAAAGATAGTTTTATTTCTAGAAAATATTAAACTTTATTAAAAGAAAATATTAAGAGAAGATTCAGTTATTCGTTAGCTCTTTTATGACTGCATTTAGCGTAATTTTTTAAAAATATTTTCAGAATGCAAATTTAACCACGAATTAAATCTTTGGGAAAAAAAGAACAGTCAGCTAGTTTTCCACAAACATGATTCCACATATTGTATAAAAGTTTGTCTCCGAACACACACCCTTAATTTCTTAGTGAATGAACCCAATAACATTTAAAACTTTAGTTTTCAAAAGTACTAAACTTTTTCACTTTTATGCTTCTTCAGAAATGCATGATTTAGATTGATTAAAGTAACATGTCTCCCTTTTTCTCAAACAAACAAGTATTCTTTCCACATTTCGGACATTCATATCATGATGCTATCAATCCTTCATTCATACACTTTTTTCCTGCCTTTGTCTTTCAAAAATAGAAAAATATCAGTTTGTCGCTTCACTTTCAGCCATTCTGGAAAAACCAGTGTCTCTTCATCTTTGAGCTAAAGCTGACCACTTTCCGAAAAATGATTGAAAACCCCGGTCAGGTAGGATTGCCACTTTCAGGCAAAAATCGTATTAAAATGTGGTACCAAATTTTATTTTTGTTGACAAATCAATGGGCTAAAATAGAATCCAGCCAAACTTTTTATAAAAACGATTTGGTAACGAAATCTTAACGAAGTTCCCAATTCAGGTACTCTGATCGGGAAAAATACAGTTTTTCCGCTATCCCTTAATAAGTTGGATATAAAAAGGAGCAATATATTGTATTAAAAACATCTGGATGGAACAAATCTCCTTAACAGGTTGTATGATTCTATCTGTAAAACTTTCTGCTTACTAAATTGTTGAATGTCTTTAAAAACAAGATTTTCCTTCCAGCTCAACGCAATCTACCTAGTAGTGTCATAAGTTCGGAGAGAAAAATTTGAAATTGTCTGCTATGACTCAAGAGCACAGCAGATGATTTTAAATTTCGACGTTGGAGATCACCAGCAATATTTTTCAGATAATTGTTGTCTTTCACGCGTAATGTTTTAAATAAGTCAGAACTTGAACCCTTTGAACAGAACGGTGCAGCAAATATTTCTCTGCATCAAAACAGGAGCAACCCGTGAGAAACTTTTAAGGTCTTAAGCATTTAGACCACAAAAGGTTATTCATTTATCAAATAAGAGATTTGTTTGACACCAACAATGTTCCAGCCCATGCTAGCTGCAGTCGCCCACCCTTGGCGAGAGCAACAACTCTTGTTAAAGCAGTCGAGGTGAAGACTCGTCAAAATTCTTGTCGAAAGAAGACTCTTCTTACTAAATAGATAAAAGTGTGTCAAAAAGAAGAATGTGTCGCATAGGAAACGAATATTTTGCTCCAGCTCATAAAGCGAATACGACGCAGCGGTACTTGAAATACAATGTGCCAGACTTCACAAAACACAAAGATTGGTCTTCCAGCAATCCGAATTTAAATCCACTCTATTTGAAATTGGGGTCAGTATTGTAGACAATGGTTTGCCAAAAACGGCATCTTAATTAAACAATTGTTAACGTTCTCTTGCCTCGATAGAGAAAAGAGACTTTCGTGTGAAGTCAAAGGGTTGTCCTTTTTAATAAAAGGTGTAAGGCGTTAAAAATTTAAACTCAAATTAAAACTTTTTGAAAAGATTTAGTTTTAAGTTTCATTGCAAAGTTGTTTTTTTTTAATTCTTTTATAATTGTATCAGAATTTATCACATGACTAAGGACAGATGCATCTACAGTTTGTGCGCACACTCTTACCTTTTCAGGGAATCTGAAGCCAACATGTGTGACGGCCCATAAGGCAGTGCTTCGGAAATATAGGTGGTGGTTTCCAACTCCCTCGATGTAAGGACGAACGTAAGGCAAAACTTCTCTCAAACCGATGTTTCCAGCGGCCTTCAGATAAGTAATCTTAAGCTTCTCATCGTTGGTTTGTTCGAAATTTTTAGCAACATACTGATAAGGAGAAAAAAAAGGAATTAGCAGGTGTGGGAATCGGTTTTGTGCAAATATAGAAATAATAATTTGTAAGCAATACTATTCATAGTACATGAAATTTTATTAAAAAAAATTGTTAGATGTTAAAAATAGATAACATTACATTCCCATTTGACTCATAGGAAACATTATATTCCCATTTGAAGCTTTACTCAGTTTGAAAAAATTAATATAATGTTCCTTACATAATTCATTTTAGTTTCTTTACTAACCACTCCGTTAAAAAAGTATAAATTTTTTCCATATTAAAAATCTCTCATTCAAAAAGTTTCTGAAAGAATTTCACCAATAGAGTACCAAGACAATGTCTAAGATATTCCCGGTGGCAGTAGTAATATTGCAGTCTTACGCAGATGTGTACGTTTAGTGTTAGAAAATGACATCGAGTAAAATCTTTTTATGTGTATTTCGTATGATTTTACCCAATTTTTGTCTTCATTCAGGGCATCTTAAGGCATGGGCCAACTGGAACAGGGCCCAGGGTCTCGTTTCATACTCGGCTCTATCTTAATAAGATCATGATCCGGATAATTCAAATGGTCAAATATTATTCCCGTATATATTCTCAGAAAAACAGGAAATTTCAAACTGCAAGCCAACTAATAAAACTAGTAAGAATGTGTATTATCATGTGATGACCGTTGTCCATGCCTAGACCTAGGCTTAATATCTTAAAAAATCATCCAACTCATTTAGCCGAAATGCGGCCAACAGTCGAGCCGGTTAGTGCCTAGGTTTTTGAGATTGTGAGACACATGCACATTTATTTGTTTCAAATAGCCCTTTGAACGAGTATTTGACAATGCATGCTATATACTGCCTACTTTTAAATATTTCAGATGTGGCTTACTTTTGCATGGGTACCCAGGGCCACAAAAAAAAAAATTTCTCTGGGCCTAGAGCCTCAAAGGGTCTTAAGGCGTCTCTATCTTCATGCATTAGTTACATTTAGTTTTTCCTTTTAAAACAACTTATTTTGTGAGAAGCATGTATAATTTTTATAGAACAAAATGTTTAAGATCTTGACAACGAAACTCTTGGATAGTGTTATGTTGTTTTTGATGATTTCATATTATTACAACCAACCTTCTATTTCTTCATAGATACAACATATTTTTGTACATGTTTATTTCGAGAACATATCTATCGAGTAAAATCCAAATGGGCTTAATTCTTGTGACGTCATCGTCACATGATAATTCCAATAATATATATTTCCAGTCAATCAGTTCATAAATTCATGCGACTAAACGTCACACGATGAATGCAATCCCGTGTTTCCAGCTAATCAACTCATGCACTTTACTGCCACCATCTTCTGCTTTTTACAGAAACTTTCTTTTTAAAAGTCCATATTTGTCAACAATAACCCACCCTCATAGGTAAAAAAAATTAACTTGGTTTAAAAATACACGCATATTATAAGATTTTTTTTAAAAAAAATTTTGAAAAACATTTTGAAAAATTTTAATATTGAACATCTTTACCTAGTTATCAAATTTAAAAAAATTTTCTAAATTTTACAATTAGAACAAGTACAGGTATAATGTCAAATTCAAAGGAGAAAACACATTTATTATGATACCATCATGAATTTGGTCTATTAGATGCAATAGGAGAGCAAATAAGTGATTGTAAAAAAGTATTTCTAGGCCTTAGATCAATATCGAAAACAATAATAGTTAATAAGGCAACAACTACTCACATCAAAATACTTGACAGCATTTTCTGGTTGGCATCGATGTTTGTCCTTAGAGTAAGGATTTTCAGGATGGTACCTTGCAATGCAGTGGTCAAAGATAATGTTGCTGAGAGCAAGGACACAAGAAATGTGTAGAGATTGCTGTTTCTTCACGTTTTCATGTTCGCAAAGAGCCTGGAAATAAATAAAAGAGGAAAGTTAAATTATGCAAAAATAAGTGTTTAAAAATATATACGTAGGGGGATCCAAAAAAATGGTTACAAGCCCCATCATTTAAAAACTACATATTTGGGAGAAATTTTGTTTCCCCAGAGTGCAGATAGATGGCATTACTTGTCATACAGCTGGTTTGCGGGTAGGTAAGGAAAGTTCCCAGACGGTTCAGGATGATTGAAATGGAAAGACGGTTCGGTCCTAGGAGAGCTCACACCCTTGGCGCAAATTATTTTGGTTGGCGATAACCCTACTTTGATACACTAGATAGGGTAACCCTAACTGTTTCTGGAATTTTCATATTTTGTCGGCGGGCATTTCGAATTTCATTTTGTTGTTGGGCTCCGGACTGGAAGTATGGTTGCGTGTGTGAGGGAATATACTTTAGAATTTTTTACTTTGTTGAATGCGAAAGGTAAAAAAAAATTGATTGAACGGTGTATGAAGGAAGGATTAATTGCTTCGAGTTATGAATGTCCTAAATGTAATGATCGGCATGATGTAAGATGGTCGGCAATAAAACGCTTTCTTCGAAATCGTACCAGCCACGTCGAAGGTATGTTCGACCATTACCTCGCAGAATAAATATGGCGGCGCTCACACGATCATTCGCTTAGCGTTGAGACCCTTAAGGCTTTTTTAAAATCTGTTGTTACGCTGTACCCTCCAATCGGAAAAGATCAGCAGTAAGAAAGTATGTGCTGTTTTTATATTTTTTATCTTAAATGTTTAATTTCTGTATTGTTTACATATATTTTCATTACGCATCCACCTTATCCCGCTATATTCACTTGCGGCCATTGTCGGTTTCGATTGTCGCCATCTTGTTCTGGCTTGGCACTTTTTTCGGTTTGTCGCCAAGGGTGTGGGCTTTCTTAGGATTTTACCTGGAAAGACTAAGGAAATTGGTCTCGTTTGGAAGTGCGAGCTATAATTCGATTTTTATGGGCAAAGAAGGTGTCTGCATCAGCAATGAGCAGACAACATGTAGCGAAATGGTGTCACTCTTTTTAATCAGGCAGACAGAATGTCGAAAACCGCAATATGACAGGGAACAGCCGGCCAAGTTCTTCAACGACAGAAATCTCCCCGGCACGAATTAAGAAATAAATCAAAATGATCGACGGGTAACTCTGCGAGAAATCTCATCAGAGCTGGGACTGAGCTATGGTAGCATGCAAAAAAATCATTTCTGATATGCTGCGATATTCCAAGACAGTGCTGTGAAAACATCTGCCTAGACCTGGCTCAATGGACTGGGACCTGATTTCTACCAAGACCGGTTAAATAAGTTGGATCTGCGTTCTGATGCGTTGGTGTATTTAGAAAAGTGATAGGCACGTATGCCTCATAATTTCCTTTTGTATTCTCTGTTTATTGTTAATAAATATTTTTTATTCGACTTGACCTTTTTTTTTTTTTTTGGATCCACCCTCGTATAATTTAAAGCTAAATTCCTTCAAACAAAAATTTTTTAAAGATTCATTATTATCCCCATTGTTATATAATTTAAATTTTAATTTAAAACGTACAAAAATAAAACACTACCATTAATATAAGAATGTACTTTTATAAAGAAATAATATTAATTGCATTGAATTTGACTTATATAGGACACATCACGCCTTTTATAATTATTACCGAAGCATATCTAACCTATACGAAAGTTATATAAACGCTTCAAAGTTTATATAAATTAATTTGGGATACTGAGAAGCTTTTTAAACTATTTTATAATGTTTTGTTTTATTTTAGTTGAATTATGATGACAACACATCGAAATGAAATAGATTTGCAGTTTTTTTTTAAATTCCTTTACTTGCTTTTACAATCAATTAATGTCAAAAATTCCTGAGAAGTATTCGACACTGAAAGAGAAGTGTACTAATACTTGGAAGCCTAAAAGTAAATTAGAATGCATTTTTATCGTTAATTATTATTTTTTTTTTTTTTGCTGTTGCTCCAGCCGAAATTTCTACTACAAAAAACAACTCCTAAATTTCATTTTAACATTCGCTGTTTAATAAATCTTATCTAAGCGAAAAAGAATATACAAATTCATTGTCAAAAAATCAGAAAGGTCGAAACACAAAGAAAAGTGTTTTTTGGTACTTATGTATTATACCGTCTACCAATTTAGCCAAACGAAAAGACATCTACAATTCAAAAAATGTCGCCAAATGTTTTTACTCTTGTTATTACTGTGTTCGAACGTGTTCGGGAATGGTTTTCCCTTTTGGCAGCACATTGCGGTATTTGGCCGCCGCCCCCCCCCCCTCTCGATTTGACGAAATATTGGTGGATGGTAATATACATATCTACCTGTTTTTCTTGTTTATTAAAACTATTTCATTTTCCTAGATTGACTAATAAATATATTTAAAGTGTCTTATGAGGTTTTAAATTAGGGATGGCGATTCTTTCCGAAAAAAGATCGATTTTTAAATCGATTTGAATTGTAACCTGATGAATCGATTCACACAAAAATCCAGGTATAATAGATCAATTTCTAAAAAACTGATTTTTTTTTCAAGTCTGCATTTACAATGTAAATATCAATCCATTTTATGATAAACTAAAAATATACTACAATAAACGATCTCTTATCAGTAAAATAAGGGAATTTTTTAGTTCAGGAATTTCGACAGTTACAATTATTTTAATTTCCATACAAAGGATCAGGTATAAAAGAAGACATTTATTTTATAAATGTATTTGTTACATTAAAAAGTTTAGAAAATAGATAATATAGCTTATAGTTCCCAATGCTTAATATCTAAGCTTTTTATAAAAAAAACAGTCTATCAAGTCTACTGGGATAAAACGGTTCCGCTCATCACTTGCAATATTGCTGACAATCGAAAAAAGGCGCTCACAAGGCACAGATGATCCAACGAATCATGGCTATTAGGTGAACGTGATGATAAATAGAGTTTTTTTGTTCTTGCCAGTAAATTAACCCTTTAACGACCAACACCGTAATATAATGGATGTTAAAGATAGTACATACAACTAATTGCAAATAATTTGATGATTTTTACGAAAACAGAAAAAATCGAATGTCAATTTTCTAGGATGAAATATCGATTCACTGAATCGATTCAGTGCCACATATCGATTTAAAAGATCGATTTTTTGACCGGAGAAATCGATTAATCGATCTCACATCGCCATCGCTATTTTAAATTAATGCTTACAGTGACTAAGATCTTTGGAGTCATACCTGGATGTTATCCAACAAAGTTTGAGTCACTTCCTTGACGTGTCCTGGAAGCTGGTGGAAGAAATAAGCTGCTTCTTGTGGTTTGGCTTTTTTATTTTCGATTAGGTATTTACCAAACAGGATAGCTGGGTTGGAGCCTAGGTTGACGAGCGTGTCCACAAAGAGACTTCTGCAACGGGACAAAAATACTAAAACTCAGAAAAACGTAAAATGTTAAGATCCTTTAACAAAGAATATTGTTTAAAATATAATATAGAGATAAATCACAATGAAAAGAACCTTGGCTCCGATTTTTTGGTAAAAGAGTTCGTTTCTTCAAAAATGGGAAAAAATTAATTGAAATAACAGAAAACGGTAAGAGGAAAGTGTACTTACGTATTATCGCTACAATCGCCATTAATAACTCTCCAAACTGGCAACCCCAACTTCATATGTGTCGAAAGCGTTGAATTGGCAACCAGGTGCTTTGCTTCATATAATGCCACCAATAGGTTGTGATAATACGTAAGTACCAAGGGAAGTAACTAATTAAAATGTTTTATTTGTTTGGTTTACAAACAATATACGTTTTTAAAATTATTTTGAATAGTTTCACTGAGAAAAAAAATATGTTTAATATCGAAACGTTGTACTCTCTAAATCGATACGTTATTTCATACTTACTGAAGGCGAGATGTAAAAAAAAAAAAAAAACTTCAATGTCGCATGATATGGACAGAGTCAAAGCGACTTTCGGGATATTTGATATTTACATCGTTTTTAAGGCAAAAAAGTGCTAATTTGATATCGTTACACTATTAATTTTTCTACCAAATAATTGTAAAGTTTCGCCAAGTAGGGACCATAACATATTACAGTACGATATTATTAGACACAGTCCACTAAATATCTACTGGGCGCGATTCCAAAATCCCACCAAAAGAGAGTAGCATAACGATATCAAATGAATTCCACCAAAAATTATAATTACCAGGGACTAACTTAGTGTGTTGCATATATCGAATGGTATAACTCTTTCAACAACATCACATTTTAAGTGCACAATATCAGAATCATTGAGATTTTTATAAACTATGGTACTTAAAATGGTAAATTATACCGTCAACCAATATCGTCAAATCAAAAGATGTCTCCAATTCAAAATATATTACTAAATGCTGTCATCGTTATTGTGTTCGAATATGTAAGGGAACTGTTTCCACTATTGGCTGCATGTCGTGGCACTTGGTGGCATTTTTTGATTTCACAAAATGGGGGTAGACGTTATAATATATAAGTATCCAAACTGTAGATAGTTTTAATTCATACATTTCATTTAAATTCCTATATTCTTCGTTTGTACAGATTAATTAATCTACTCGTAACGGGTCTATTAGCGTTCTTCCAACTAATCCTCTTGGGGAATAATAGATCCTTAAATATTATTCTATTGAATACTTTCTTCCGAAGAAGAAGATGTGATTATGCAAATCAAGGCTTGTATATAAAGATTAACTTTCAAGCTTGAAAGGGAGAGAGAGGTTAGAAGCTAACAAGATTTGAAGTAGTGATTAACGTATAGCTAGAAGAGAGCGCTTCGTCAATAATTTGATTAATATTAAGATTGACAATTTGGTCATTTAGTTGTTAAAGCTGATTCAAGTGGGTGTTAATTAGATTACTTTAGAAAGCATCTTCTTCAAATAAAAGAAGGTGTATTTAGCCTGGACGTGCTAAGTGTAACTGAACCGATTTATTATTAAATCTTCTAGTATCTCGTCTACCTCGCTATTGCTAACCATATTTATCAATTGGTGCATTTCTTAACTTGGGTTGTTGAATTTGTGTCGTTATTGAGAATTGTTAATAAATAGAGTTTGTATTGACTATGGCTTATCTTCCTTCTGACCCTCTCACACTAACGGATGCCACCGGCCATCCATTACATACTTTTTTTAATATTTTATTTTTCAGTTGACCCTATTTAGCAAAAAAAAAAAAAAGAAGAAGAAGAAAGAAACAACTAGCGAAATTTCAAATACAAAATTAATATTTTCCTTCTATTTTTGTTTTGCTCTTGAGATACGAAAGTTTTATGTTGAATTCTTTGAACGCAAGCAGTGGGTCCATAAATGAGTACCAAGCTTGCTTGGAGACTTAAACACTGGGGGTCTCGCTTCAGATTGACCACCTGAATGGGACATCTACTCATGCACTTCAGCGCCCAATCGTCACGTACATTGAGATGGGTACAGTAGGCCCTCATGAGCCACTAAGTTTGAGTTTCTTTGAACGAAACCCTTGTTCAAAGTATTTAACTAAAATTTGAATATTTTTATTTCCAGTGCTGAAAATGGATTCAATTTGTTTTAATAAGAGTTGTTTTTAATGTAATATCCCTGAAAGTTTAAATTAAACTCATTTTTCCAGATTAATATAACAAATAATATATCTGCTCCTGACTCTTTAAAAATAGTCTTAATAATTTTGTTCATGAATGGTATTTAAATTGACTTCTTAAGGCATGGGTCAACTGGGCCTGAGCCCAGGGCCTTGGTTTAGGTGTGGGTCTCGCCTCATTTTCGACTCAGCCTCAATAAAATAAAGTTTCGAATAATTTTAATGGGCAAATGAGATATTCTTCGAAAACCCGGGAATTTCGAACTATATAACTGGAAACAATGGCAAGATTGTTTTATTATGTGCTGACAGTCGTCAATGTCCAAGCCTAGGTCTACCACAAAACACCATCATTACTCCATATAGTCGAAGGTCTGAAATCTATCAAGTCGGTTAGAGTCAAGATTTGCGAGATTGTGAGTCGCACACATTTATTTGTTACGGGTTACCGTTTGTATGAGTCTTTGTTAACGTATGCTACATACAGTTCTGCTTTTAAGGGTTATAGTTAGGGCTTACTTTGGTATAGGAGCCCAAGGCCTCAAGAAGTCTTAAAACGTCCCTGATTAGTGAATTTGAAAGAAAGAAATATGCGTTATCTTCACTATTTACCTGAATTTCTTTTGTTCTGCAGTTGCTCCAGTCTTCGGGACGTCTCCAAATACCTTGTACAAATCGTCTATTTCAGCATAGCCAAGAGTACCGACAGACCTCAAAAGCTCAACAAACTTAACTGGGAAGTTCTTGTCTTTGATCTTCTTTTGGTATGTATCGTCACTGTATGCTTGGATCAGCTCCTCAACTTGACCTCGGATCTGTCAAAGTACCATGGGTAACGTCATTTGTAATTTACAGTAATTAAAAAAAAAGAAAAAAAAGAGCTATTAAACATTCTACGGGAGAAAAGAAAACCATATAAATTTTCATATATCTTATGTCATGTATATGTACGTTAAAATTCGAGAGTAATTTGATGTATGCATGCATATATATATGTACGTCTACTTTTTCACGAACTACTAAAATCAGAAACACGGTGGAAATACCAACAGAAATTAACCAAAGTATCTATTTTGAATACGTAAATTCCGTTATTAAGATTAGATACTCCAATTTTAAAAGTTCTTATTTTAAAATATAACATTTAAAAAATATATAAACACACTTAATATAAATAATTTCACACTTAATACGTAATATAAAAATTAAAACAAATGATAAACATGTTTTCCTTTTTGAATATTTTAGCACTGTGTATGTAGTTGCTTTTAAGCATAGTTTATAAAATTAACCAATATTTTTATTTAAAGTACTTTGAAGTCCGATTTGTGAGAAAATTCAAACATAATTTTGATAAAAAAAAAAGAAACATCTTGATGATGACGCCGTGTCTTCAGCACCTCATACTTTTCGAAAGGCTTCTATCTTAAGTTTGACACAGCGTTCCACCGCTTGGATGTGATGAGGAAGCTTTGGAAATCTGTAACTTGTGAGTCACTTGTTACACCATAACCTAAAAGGCTGGAAGACACAATCGTAATTGTTCCTCGATCAGAGACCCCATTATTTTTATGTTGACGCATTTAACTCGGAATACCAGAAGTTTGGGTAAAAATTAAATTTTATAAGTTCAAAATATTTATTTTTCAGGCAAAAAGCTTAAAAAACACACTCCATTTTTTTAAAATAATTTTTCTTAAATTTATATTTTTTATTTTCAATAAACTAACCTAAAACACAGGGAAACTATTTTTCATTTCCACTTTGTTTAATTAAAAATAATGATCTTTGTAGTTAGATTTCTGAGAAAATTTGGACAGAATGTGGATTAAAAGTCGAAGTGTCTCTAACAGTTCATGTGCTTGACGATCTATTTTTCTTTTAAGTAATTAATTGTTGACATGCTTGTATTCAGAATGCTTTGTAAGCATCAGTGGCGTAAGGGAAAGAATTTGGACCACCCTGCAAAGTCAGGTTTTGGGCACCCAAGTTGGATTTTACAAAGGGTAGGCACTTGGTGACAGTCAGGCTTTGGGTCCCCTAGAACCCTTTCCCCCCTCGAGATGTGGGGGCTGCGGGGGTGTACGTTGCGCCATTGGTAAGCATGGATATTCTTCACCACGTCATCAAATTATTTTGATTTTTTACACACTGACACTTAACATGAAAATCATCATAACATCTTTTCTTAAAAGTTATAGCGTATTAAATAACACAGATACATCAAAGCTTCCCCATGACACCCAAAAAGTGGAACGTTGTGTCAAAATAAAAATAAAAAGCATTTCGTCACGTGTATGGTGTTGAAACAATTTTTGGCATCATCAAGATGATACTTTTTTTTAGTTAAGAATGTAAAATTAGCCCATTAAAAATTGCAAATTTATTTTTTTAACTTGCTTAAACTTTTATTTCCAAGAAAATAAGTATGAGTTTGCTTTTGTTCATCACATTTCAATAATTTAAGAGCAAAATAAATTTTGATTACTAAAATATAAAGACTTATAGTTACGTAAATGTACTCAAATTTTTCAGTTATAAGTACATTGTTAACTATAAATGCCTTCGTAAAAAAAGAATTTAAAACTTTAAATATAATAAAAACATATTTCTTCCAAAAAGCAACTATAACAAGAATATGAGCTCTTTTCCCACTATTCCCATTAAACAGTATTTTTGCACATTTTCTAAGTTTATTCGGTTTGAATTATAAAAATTCATTTGACAGAAAATATAATAAAAATAGTTCAATTTAACAATATTATTCTTGATTATTTACGTAAGCCGCAGCCAGATCTCAGGAGTCTCTCGGTAGTTTTTGTTCCACTTAACCGAAAGAAAAACATTTCAAATGAGGAATGAATTGCCCACTTAAATATATCGCCAAATCTAATCTTAACGCAATCATATCTTGTAACAAAATCTTCACTCACTATTGATCATGAACTTATTATTCTCTAGTTACAAAATAGCTCTCACAGTATGAATTTTTAAAAATATCTTAGTAGGCAAATAGTTTTTCAAGGAGACACGTGTCTAACCGTAACCTTCACCGAGAAAGTTCAACGCTATTGAAAGGTTCAGATAAGTATATTTCAACCGGCGTAGTACTATCAGAGATAAGCTAAGATCATTGCCAAGGCCATTACAAACAGCATTTAAAAAGAACGAAAAATAATACCATTTGTATCCTAATAAAGAGAAAACTTATCTCTTGTTATTTGATGTGTCTTTAGCTATGATTGATGTGATTTGATAGATAAGTGATGAAAGATTCAACTTAGAAGTTGGTCACATTCTTGAGAAGTTGACAGCTCATATATTCAGATTACTGCTGAGTTGTAAACGTTTTAATGGATTTTCATATTTACAAATCTGTTGTTCATTTAAAAATTCTTTTTCAGTTATCTAACGAGATAAAATTTTTGGTTGAAGTTATTTAATAAAGTACGTTCTTTAAGTTCAAACACTTAACCCTGATGAATTCATATTTTTAAAAAAAATTAATAGGGTAAGAGTAAAATCAATTTTTAAAAACTTCGCTTGAAAGTATTAATTGATCTGACTTCAAAGTTTGGTTATCAATACAAGCTATCTGACCCAAATTTTTGAGGGGAAAAGAAACTCTATATGGAGAACTTTAGTGTGTTTGTGATTCAAACGTTGTTCCTAACATTTATAAAACATTCACTAAAATATACGAATTTAACTGAACAGCATTTCAAATCTTGGTATTTTACATGTTCTTAAGGCTGTTTTCGGTTAATGTTAAAGAATAGGACCCGAATTCGGAACATTTTTTCAGATGTAAAAGAAATGAAAAATTAATATGATATTCTGGCTTCACTATCTTTTAGAGAGAAGCATTTTTTATCATACTTACCATTTTTAACCGAGTTGATTCATTTTTTTTCTGGTATAAAATGTGTTTCACATTTTTTAACCTATACCGTAATAATAAATTGGCTTTGCCTTCACATATTAAAACAAAAAAGTAAGTATTCACGGAATATTTTGAAATTTTTAAAAACACTATATTGTTAACAGAGGTGCGAGCTATAATATTGCAAATTTCCATGGAAATTGGGTCATTTTTCAGTCTGAAAATGTGCTTCGCGTTTAGTTAGAGCTCTCGTACTTTTACCGAAGACAGCCTTAAGGGAGGGTGAAATCAGATATATATATTGCAAAGAGTTGAAATTAATGTTAATGTATTGCTAATTGTTAATAGAATAGCTGTCCATTATTGCAGAGCTCACTCGATATATATAGACAAGGGCACTTTAAGGCATGGCCCTTCTGTGCCTTGGACCAGGGTCTCGACCTTAGGGGTGAAGAGCTCGTCACATTCTCAAATCGACCCCTAGTAAGATGACTATATACATAATTTTAACTGTCAAATGTTATTTCCAGACGTATTCTCTGAAAAACTGAGAATTTTGAACGATACAACTGGCAAGACTACATTATTACGTCATGTCCATCGTTCTTGCCTAGGCCTAGGCAGTTGCGTAACATACACTCCCGCATCACAGAGGGGGGGGGCCGGATTTTTAGGGGCCCAAAGCCTATGTCATGTTGTGATTTTGCAATACTTTGTGAGATCCAGCTTGGGGCACCAAACCTGACTTTGCAGAAGGGCCCTAATATTCTCCTTTACGCCATCTAGCCTAGGCCTGCTACCAAACACCGACATTAAGGTATCCGACTACGTTCGGAACCGTGATTTTAAAAAAACGCATAAATGGATAGTTTTCATGATATTTAATGTCACTCAGATTAGAATACATGTATAAAATTGTTTTAAGGACATTTTGACAAAAAAAATTATTTAAATATACTATTTTGGCAAAAAATAAACTTAGAATAATCTTTTTTCAAAATGTTCTCCTTTTATAAAATTGCTTCTAAAATAATATTTCGCTTATATAAAGTAAAGATTGCTCCAAAGAGTCTGAACTATGATTTTTGAAAAATTCACATTATTTTCAGAGTTACCACCCATTGAAATAATTATAGGCGTTTTTTTTTCTTAAAATTGCTTTACCTTTTGTTGTAAAACATGGAAAAACCCACTTCTAAGTAATATATTTCAAAAATTCTAATTGAGCCTTTGTAGAGAGGTCTGAGCTATATACAAGCAAAATATTATTATATAATAGAAGCATTTTTCACAAAAGGAGAATATTTTGAAAATGGGTCATTCTATGTTCATTTTTTGTCAAAATATTGTACTTAAATCATTTTTTATTGTAATACTATTCTTAAAACAATTTTATATACATTTTCTAATCTAAGTGACACTAAAAATCATAAATATTATCCATTTATACGCTTTTGCAAAATCACGGTTCCGAATGTAGTCGGATACTTTAAACATTTTATTGCAGATTCAGAACGAAAAATAGTTTTTCACTAAAAAAATACCGTTAAATACTTTCAGATATTAAATTGTCTCTCTCTTGAATAAGGAATATTCAGGTTTTTTCTTAGGAGTTTGTTCAACAATTATGAATAAATATGAACTGCCGTAAATATTATTTTAAACTCGTTTCTTTTAATTTTACAGATAAAAACAAAATCCTTATAAAAATTATTTGGAATACATTTTACTTACTACATCAAGAGGAACTTTCCTTCCTAAAACGTGATACAAATAATGGGGTTGCTTGAGATCTATGGGTTCTTTAAAGTCCTTCTGGAAATCAAAGTCATATTCAAGAGAAGTATATGTATCGGTTTCTGCACCAACATCAAATGCAGTAGTTACTGGTTTTTCCTCTACAAGTGTCAAGTAACGCCTAAGATTTGGAAAGAAAGAAAAAATAATGTCACCATACACATACACATCTCGTAAAAAACATTTTTACACTATATTTTGAATAATTATAAAATAATTTTTCAGAGTAATGGTAAACATTTAAAATAAATAGATGCAACAATTACTCCTGAACTTTCACCATAAATTTTGTTTTTGACTTTTGCAATTGTATGTAACATCTTGTAATCTCTCTATTTTTAGAAGAGAAGAAATTCACTCATCACGAGATCTACGGAACTATTAAGCCTACAGACTTGAAATTTTGCGAGCACGTTTTTTGTTTGAGTAGAGATCTGCAAAGGAAAGCTTTTTCGAATATCCACCCGAAAAACTATAAGACCCACAGACATGGAATTTGGTAAACATGTTCCTTTTGTTGAGAGGTCATCAATTTGGAACGGGTTTTGAAAAAATCGACACCCAAAAAGTTACTGGGGCATTATAGATGAAAATAAATCCTGTTGTGAGCCATTTGACCACTATAGACTTGAAATGTGATAAGCATGGTTCTTTTGTTGAGTAGAGATCCGCTAAAAACTGATTTTGCTAAACCAAACCAAACCGACGTTGTGGAGGCGTCATAAACAAAACTACCTTTTTGTGAAATTTGGCAAACATGTTTCTTTTGTTGAGTAGAAATCCACTGGGAACGAATTTTGCGGGAATCAACTCTCAAAGTCTGTTATTGGTACGTTATAGATAAAAATTCTTTTAAGTATACATGGTTTCATTTTAAAAGTTAATGTTACATACGGATACTTTATGTTCGAATGTTTTGTTTTTCAATTATTAATTTTCTAATATCTATTTACTTATTTGCATGTGATATTCTCTTTTCTACAATATAATTACGTAATATAAATTATGTAATGATATATTCAGGTATAAATAAGTATTCATTGCTCTAAGCCATATATTTGTTTATTTCATTTTAATTCAAGAAATTACTTCCTTTATAGTATCAAAATATAAAGTAATATTTCTTTTTTTATTTTAGATTTTTTCCCACAATTACACGACTCTATTACAAGAAGAAAAGCTGCACTAAATGAAAATACACACTAATTTTTTTTTTAAATTAGCTCTAAAATCCTTTGCATCACTTTTTTAAAAAAAATATATACTTTAATTAAAACAAGAAAATATGTAATGGCCCTTCATAGAAAAATATTTATGAATTCCCACATTAATATTATTTTGTATTATTCATAATAGAATGATTAATTTTTTTT
>BMAV01027698.1:234936-263761 GCA_019973955.1 Trichonephila inaurata madagascariensis
GGAAAATATTCTAAACAAGTAACATAAATAAAAAAAATTTAAGTCAATTCCTGTACCTAGGTCAACAAAGAAAATTTTTATTTTAGTTATTATTTATTAAATAATTACAATTAATATAAACATTTACATACATATGACAGAATCGCAATATTAAATGGCAAAATAGAGAGATTTTTCTTTCTATATATGGTGTTGGACATTTATTTTTGTTTCTTACCATTTACTCATTCATAAATCACATTCTCTGAAATTAAGCCATCCCAGGTAGAATTCAAACCCACGACCTAAGTCAAACGTGCTATCTATTGCGCTACAGGGACACAACGAGCGATTTTCCTTTTTACATATGGTGTTGGACTGTTATTTTTGTTTATTGCTATTTATTCATTAATTAAGTTTAACTAATGAAATAATATTTGAAAAAACTGGATTAACATCAAATGTCATGCACTACAAGTCTAAAAAATGTATTTGAACTTGAATGGATCAGTTGAAAGTATTTTATTAACGACTGAAAATTTGAACAAGATACACAGGGTGGTTTCAAGTTCATGGTACGAACTTTAAGGGTAAACGTTTTGAGTTTTTTCGTATTTAAAATACTACTTCTTCCACAATTATTTACCAATCATTTCCATTTTTTCTCCTGTGTCTTATATGTAATGCATATAACCAAATTAGGAATTCATTTTGCTGTAAATTGAATACTTCTTTTTTTTTAAATTGAAATGTGGGAATATTAGGCTTTTGGTTGAATTTTAACATGTGTGTGTGTGTGTGTCACACCTTGTGTACTAAATATATTTTTTTGAAAAAGATTATTACTTTTCTGCAGATAACTATTTTTGAATATGTAATGATCATGATCGACAAAATTTATCCCTAAAATATTTAAATTTATCTCATCTTCCCACATTTTATGATAAATCTTACTTTAACATGCACACGAAACGCATTTACATTTTAAATTTTTGTGCTATTTAACCAAGTACTTATTTGCTTTATCAATGCACGCGCGGGCTTTTCATCTTTACCATCTCTTTAAGGTATCCGACTACGTTCGGAACTGTGATTTTAAAAAAGCGCATAAATGGATAATTTTCTTGATATTTAGTGTCACTTAGATTAGAATACATGTATAAAATAGTTTTAGGGATATTTTGACAAAAAAAAAGTTATTTAAACACAATATTTTTTGCAAAAAATTAACTTAGTATGATCTTTTTCAAAATGCTCTCCTTTTATAAAAAATGCTTCTAAAATAATAATATTTCGTGCGCGCTTATATAAAATAAAGACTTCTCCAGAGAGTCTGAACTAGAGTTTTTGAAAAATTCAAATTATTTTCAGAGTTACCACCCATTGAAATAATTATCGGCGTTTTTTTCTTAAAATGTCTCCCCTCTGTTGTCGAAAAACATGAATAAACCCACTTCTAAGCTATATATTTCAAACATTCTAGTTGAGTCTCTATACAGAGGTCTGAGCTATATACAGGCAAAATATTATTATGATAGAAGCATTTTTCACAAAAGGAGAATATTTTGAAAATGTGTGATTCTATGCTCATTTTTTGTCAAAATATTGTACTTAAATAATTTTTTTATTGTAATACTATTCTTAAAACAATTTTACATACATTTTCTAATCTAAGTGACACTAAATATCATAAATATCATCTATTTATACGCTTTTGCAAAATCACAGTTCCGAACGCAGTCGGATACCTTAAAGAACCAGCTTCCCATAGTCTTTTGTTCACACTTGCAAAGGTCGTGTGTAACGTGAAACACGCCTGTTCGGGTAACGGTTCCATACACTATCAGCACGTCGAAAGTTCTTCGTTTGAATACGAGTTCATCCTACTACCTCGGGAAACGGATCTCAAATGACGACTTCCAGAAGGATTGGTGTTTACGAAACCTTCCATTAAGCGCCATCTACCGCATGACTGCTTGGAAAAATCTTCCAGAACGTCAGGAATTCCATGCAGCGTCACTGTCAGACTTGCCAGACGACTTTCGATCGTAATTTCAAACATCTGTTGCAGTTTATTCGTTTAATAAAATGTTTTCTGTCCAATTAATGTGCTGCTGTTTCTCCATAACTCACATAAGTATTTGCGACCCTACATTCCTTGTGGTTCCGAATCATTTTTCAAACCCCTACACCCCCTGCAAGTTTGTCGGTCTGGTAGCGAATCACCCTGTATATGTGTGTGTGATTAGAAACGTTGCTCCATACAGCAATGCGAGGGTTATTTTCGAAGGAACCCTCAATTTTAAATAATTGTCAAGTAACGAGGATGACACCCAGACTAAGCTCACTCTCATACCTTCCACATCACGCCAACGTGATCACTTTGAGACACAACATTTGCCCCTCTACACGCCGGGTCTTCAGTGGTATCAGGAAACAAACCAGGGACTTAACACTGTCCGTGAGCTGGTGAAAATGACCACGAAACAACCGCGGCCGTGTCTTGCATTTAATGTTGAACCCTCACATGTTTCGGGGTGAAAATTTCATTTTGTAAAACACATGTCGTATAATAATAGAAAAAAGAAAGGAAATTTCCATTAATTTTAGTAATTTCTCTTTTTAAATTCATTACTGTTTTTTAAAAATTTAACAATATTTATATTTAGCATTTAGAATAAGATTATTAATACACGGTATATCGCAAATAAACTAAGTAAATAAGCTAAAATTAAGTAAAAAGAAAACAGAGATTACTTTAAATAGATTATCTAGTCAATCGTCTCATATATCTAGCTGTATTTTTTGTTTTGACGGTTATATCATATCAATATTAATCGCTATGTTGCTTTAGATTATTGACGGAAGGCATTTATTTTTTTGCAAAAGGCAGAGGTTTTCAATGGAAGTACTGTTACCAAAAGTAGAACAAGTGTACGGTATATGCAAGCATGTGTAGATAACAAGAATATTCTGCTAATCATTATAAATCGAAGAATTTTTTTTATATTGATCTAATCTTAGTCTCTTCAGTTTATAAAACATATACAAATATGTTAGTTTGAATTTTTTAAAGATGAAAAAGTAAAATGTTCTTTATTTCATTCGGAATAGAGAACGTTCTACTACAAGATTCAGATATTGCAATCGTTGAAAACTTCCACTCAAAACAAATTCCAAAGTTTAAAAAAAAGGGGGTTAGTCTACTTTAAAGATTCTTCAACTCCAAATAGTTTTGTATTTAGTTTACTTTATTACAAAACTATTAAGAACTTTCCATGAGAATAAATTTAAGGATATATAATCAATCAAAGAACGTGAATAAAAATACTATTAAATATCGGTTTCTCTAAAAATATTTTATTTTAGAATTTCAATTAATATCTCCAAAACATTTTTTTAAAAATTCTATTGTCCGTTAGTTGCTCTGGGAGAAAACATTCATCTCTGTAGCAAGGTTGAGAGATTACTGAGGCACATGATCTCTGATGAGGTCTCCACCCCCTATTTTAAGGTTGTGTTGAGCTTTAAAGGATAGAGCTTGCCATGGTTAAGTAAGGTATTGAAATTTAAAAATAAAAATTAAAGATTCAAAACTAAAATTAAAACTGCGATCTCAAAAACACTTAAAAATAATTGCTGTGGCTACGAGAGTTGTCTATGTTGAACCTCTCTGTAGCATCTGACGTGTACGGGACCTTCATAGCCAAGATCCAGGGCCCCTTTTTAGCTTAAACACACTAGGGCACAAAAAGTTGGAGGGCAAAAAGGAGAAAAGATTAAAATTACTGCGAACGTAACACCTCCTAGAGAGTCGTAAGAAAAGCATTTCTGCTTTTAAGAGAGGAAAATGAAAAGCTTAGAAGTTTCATGTTGCTATGCTCTCAAAATGTTGTTACCATGGAAGTCGATTACAATGACGTTATGAATTATTTTGCAATGATCAAAACTCGAATAAAGCCTTTGTTGTGTAACAGTACAATGACAGTGACTCAACAAAGAATAAGGAGGCATAAAAGTAAAAGATAGTAAAGCAAGAAGTGATGAGAAAGATGATAATTAACAAGTTGAAAACAGTTCACACAACAATGTGTACGGTATACTCGATTCCATTAATTTAAGGTACTAATTTACATTAGGGGTGGGTAGTTTTCGTGATGTCGTAAGGCAGTGCTTCTCAAACTTTCAATACTAGCGACCCAATATTCAATCATCATTTTCATCACGCCCCCCCTCCATACAATAACATTGAATTGAATTCAATAATACTATACTTTTACACTAAAGCTAAAGTACGACTTTAACCTCTTATGTGCCACCGACGTATATAAACGTCTCACTCAGCCAAAGCATTAATCTTCTGGACGTATATATACGTCTTTCCAAAGAATGATCTTTTCTGCGCACTACTATTTATAAAATTATTCCTAATCCTTTTGAATACAACAAAAGGACCTTGACAGTCTTTGCAAAGGATTTACTTATTTCAGAGGATTTTGCTTATTTATTCCTTTTCTCCCACCCCCCCCCAAAAAAAACCATCAAAATACGTGCGTCTACGTGGAAAACCGTGGCATTGGGCACCGAACCGTGCAAATTTTAATCGGCAGTTAAGGAATTAATTTTATAAACAGTACAAATCATCAAGATAAGTGTTAATACAAGCCCATGGGGTCACTGGTAATTGTCAAACTTGTTCTTAACTTAGTATTGTTAAATAATTAATAAAATACATTGTACACAGTACAGATACTTTTATAAGTGTATTATATCAGTGTAAATGTGTGTGTATTTTATATTTTATTATGTCAGAAAGTAATTTGTTTGCTTACTTTTAGTAAATTAACAATAATAATAATTAATAATTAAATTAATTAATCTTTAGTTTTCAACTTTTCAATATGCTCGCGCCCCCCTTGTAGAATTATCACGCCCCTCAAGGGGGGCACACCCCACAGTTTGAGAAACGCTGTCGTAAGGTAAAGAATAAGAGTGGCCAAATAGTGCCACTATCCTTCCCTTACGGCTGCTAGTCCAGAACATGGCGGGTTTATAGGTGGGGGATAAGAGGGAAACTCTCCAAACAACAAAAACAAAGAAAGGGGAGAAAGTAAGAGAGTTAAGGAAAAATCCCTTCCGAACCAAAACTGACAAGGTAAGAACTAAAGGAGCGGCTGCTCTGGAAATAGTGTATGGGGGATAAAACAATTTGAAGTACTTAGGGCGCCGGGGGGGGGGGATTAAAAAGGGACCTGCCAAGATCGTAGTTGGATTTATCTGAGAAGTAAACGCCATTATAGTCGAACGATACGCCTTTGGCTGTGTTGGTAAGTTCACCGTAAACGGAGTAATCGGTAGTTCACCATAAAAAAAAATCCGAGGAATCCATACATATAACCCATGACGTTGCAAATGTTGATAAACCTCGAGAACAGAAAATGACTGCACACATGCTCCAACATTACGCAAAGTTACGTGAAGACATTGTAGGTGCATCATCTCCATGCGATTGAAATATCAGTGAATCCATTTTGACTTCATGCTGTGTATCCACAACTCCAGGGTTTCTACATATTCTTTATGGTACATCACTTCCACATACGCATCATTGTTGTTGCATGCCGCTCCGTGCGAATGTTGATTTCATGATACGAAAGCTCACCCTCACAAAGCCCGACCATGCGATCCTATTCGAATGTTGTTTAATCAAATAATATTCTGCGTTTTAATTCACATTTCAGTGTAGCTTGACAGCGCTGATTTTTTACAAAGCCCAATTGTAATTTTAGCGTGTGTTTCGCGGTCCACACATGCATTGTCATTCTGTAATTCTAATCTTTTTCATACCACAGCCTGTTTGGCATTTCCAGAAAATTTCCTTTATTTTGCATCTTCTTGGTTTTGCAGTATTCACAAACATTAGTGCAGTGGCGTAACGTACAACCCCGCATTGCGGGGTGAGGGCACGGACTCTAGGGGCCCAAAGCTCGACTGACGCTAAGTAAGTATTTGGGCTTGGGGCCCAAAACCTGAGTTTGTAGGGGCCCTAATATTCTCCGTTACGCCACTGCATTAGTGTATAATGATATACGTATATATGTATATGTATATATTGTTGGGGGGGATGTATCTTATTAAAGTTGATTAAAGTAAAAGAGAAGTGTGTCAATCTTTAACAGTAGAAATACTACATGAATTCAGTTTTTTAACCCTATTTAGAACAACATAGTTGAATACTGGAAAATTTTTAAGCTAATTCCGGTAAACAGATGTAAAAATTAGAATATTAGAACTCAATTAAGATGTACATTATGAGACAAAACAAAACTTAGACGTATACTAGGAGGACGTACTAGGAGTTTTTAAAAAAATGAAAAGATTTCCTACTTGTGCGGTAATTTTAATAATTTGTTTAGTCCTCAAATTAAAGTTTATCTTTTCCTTCTTCGCACTTCTTGTTATCGAAAGAAATAAGATTACAAATGATTATTCAATTATTATTCTACTGATATTTTTTAAATAACCATCGGAGTCTCGTATTTGTCAAGGGTAGAGCCTGTCACTCAACTTTGAATAATTTTGCTTGAAAGAAAATATACACATTTCTCAATAAAAGGAACCGTTCCAATTCCAATAATAAAATTGAAATTAATATGCTAATGATATTTACACTACGTTTTAAGGAAAATGCTATACCAAGAAAGAGTAGTCAGAAAATTATGCAAATTTCATAGCAGGCTAACTTCTTCAAATAATTCAAATAATGTGATTTGGGCACATCTCCGACATATAAAGAGAGAATAATATATTTGTAAGGGACCTACAGTATGGGCAATATTTGTGCCATTATTTCTGTAAGGAAAATATATTGTGGAAATTTTTTCTCGTCTCATAGGATACGGGCAATGGCAGAAAATACCAGATCGACTTCAACCGAAGAAATTACAAGCACAGACAAGGTAATTTTACGAGAAGCCTAATAAGTGGACTGAGAAGGGTAGATTGGTCCACATGTCAAATCTCAACTGACAACCAACTAGATGCATTTAGTTGTCCCCGACTGTTGAACACACACAAAGATTGTTTAAACAAAAAAATTTGTCAAGTTGGGGGATGCCGGAGAGTGGTCAAAACTACATAAACTAGCGTGGATCAATGAATTCAACCACAAACGGTGGCGACCCCGTAAGTATGCAGACTGTCATGGGTCCATTTACATTGGTTCCAGGTTAAACCAACGTTGTTGTTATGTTGTTTCAAATCCCCTTGGAACAGGAAAGCCTACAAGTCTTTTCGATTTTTCCGCATAAGAATATCACAAGTAAAATCTTGCTCACCAAAAAAATGTCCCCAAATCGGGGAAACAAACCAGGGATTTAAACCCTGTCCGTGAGCTGGTGAAAATGCCCCGAAACAACCCGGCCGTTTTCTTGCTTTTTAATGTTGAACCCTCACATTTTTCCCGGGGGTGAAAATTTCTTTTTGTAAAACACATGTCGTAAAATTTAGAAAAAAAAAGGGGGAAATTTCCATTAATTTTAGTAATTTCTTTTTTTAAATTCATTACTTTTTTTTTAAAAAATTTAAAAATATTTATATTTTGCATTTAGAATAAGATTATTAATACACGGTATATCGCAAATAAACTAAGTAAAAAAGCAAAAAAGGTAAAAGCTTTATTTTAAATAGATTACCCAAAATAAATCGTTATATATCTCCCTGTATTTTTTTTTTTGAGGGTTTTATATCATATCAATATTAATCGCTATGTTGTTTTTAGATTATTGACGGAAGGCATTTTTTTTTTTGCAAAAGGCAGGGGTTTTTTCAAGGGAAAGTACTTTTAACCAAAAAAGAAAAAAGTGTCGGTATATCAAGCATGTGTAGATAACAAAATATTCTGCAAAAATCATTATAAACCCGAAAATTTTTTTTATATTGATCTAATCTTAGTCTCTTCAGTTTATAAAACATATACAAATATGTTAGTTTAAATTTTTTAAAAAAGATGAAAAAGTAAAATGTTCTTTATTTCATTCGGAATAAAGAACGTTCTCTAAAGTTTGGGGGTTATTGCAATCGTTGAAAACTTCCACTAAAAAAAACAAATTCCAAAGTTTAAAAAAGGGGTTTTTACTTTAAAGATTCTTCAACCCCCAAATATTTTTTGTATTTTTTTTACTTTATTACAAAACTATTAAAATTTTCCATGAGAATAAATTTAAGGATATATAATCAATCGAACGTGAATAAAAATACTATTAAATATCGGTTTCTCAAAAAATATTTTATTTTAAATTTCAATTAATATCCCCCAAAACTTTTTTTTTAAAAATTCTATTGTCCTTTTTGAATTTGCTCTGGGAGAAAACATTCATCTCTGTAGCAAGGTTGAGAGATTACTGAGGCACATGATCTCTGATGGGGTCTCCCCCCTTTTTTAAGGTTGTGTTGAGCTTTAAAGGATAGAGGCTTGCCATGGTTAAGTAAGGTATTAAAATTTTAAAAAATAAAAATTAAAGATTCAAAACTAAAATTAAAAACTGCGACCCTCAAAAACACTTAAAAATAATTGCTGTGGCTACGGGGTTGTCTATGTTGAACCTCTCTTGGCATCTGACGTTCAGGACCTTCATAGCCAAGACCCGGGGGCCCCTTTTGGCTTAAACCCTAGGGCCAAAAAGTTGGAGGGAAAAAAGGAGAAAAGATTAAAATTTCTGCAAAACTAACACCTCCTAAAAGTCGTAAGAAAAGCATTTCTGCTTTTAAGAGGGAAAAATGAAAAGTTTTAGAAGTTTCATGTTGCTATGCTCTCAAAATGTTTTTTCCATGGAAGAAAAATTACAATAAAACGTTATAAATTTTTGCAATGATCAAAACTCGGAAAAAAAGCCTTTGTTGTGTAACGGATTACAATGACAGTGACTCAAAAAAAGAAAAAGGGAGAAACATAAAAGAAAAAAGAAAAATTAAAAGCAAAAGTGATAGAAAGATGATAATTAACAAGTTGAAAACGGGTTCCCCCAACAATGTGTACGGAAATCTCGTTTTCCTTAAATTTTAAAGGGAATTTAATTTCATTAGGGGTGGGTAGTTTTCGTGATTTGTGGGCATTTGTTTCTCAAACTTTCAATACTGGCGCCCCAAATATTCAATCATCATTTTCATCCCCCCCCTCCATACAAAACTTTGGGAATTGAATTCAATAAAAACTATACTTTTACACAAAAGGGCAAAAAATTACGACTTTAACCTCTTATTTCCCGACGTATAAAAAAACGTCTCCCCTCGAAAAGCATTAATCTTCTGGACGTATATATACGTTTTTTCCAAAAAATGATTTTTTTTCTGCGCACTACTATTTATAAAAATTTTTCCCTAACCCTTTTTTAAAATACAACAAAAGGACCTTAAACAGTCTTTGAAAAAGGGTTTTTACTTTTTTCCCAGAGGATTTTTGCTTATTTTTCCTTTTTTCCCCCAAAAAAACCCCCACCCAAAATCCCGTGCGTCTCGGGGAAAAACCCGTGGCTTTTGGGCACCGAACCGTGAAAATTTTTTAATCGGCATTTAAAAGGAATTAATTTTATAAAAAATTACAAATCATAAAAAGATAAGGGGTTAATAAAAAGCCCATGGGGTCACTGGTAATTTCAAACTTTTTCTTAACAAGTATTTTTAAAATTTAATTTAATAAAATACATTGTACAGTCCCAGATACTTTTATAAGTGTATTATATCGGTGAAAAATGTGTGTGTTTTTTTTTATTTTTATTATGTCAGAAAGTAATTTGTTTGCTTATTTTTTAGAAAATTTAAACAATAATAATAATTAAAAATTTAAATTAATTAATCTTTATTTTTTCAACTTTTCAATATGCCCCGCCCCTTGTAGAATTATCACGCCCCCCCAAGGGGGGCACCCCAGTTTGAGAAACGTGTCGAAAGGAAAAGGAATAAAATTGGCCAAATAGGTCCCCTATCCCTTCCCCCGGCTGCTAGCCCGGGCATGGGGGGTTTTTATGGGTTGGGGGGATAAGGGGGAAACTCTCCAAACAACAAAAAAAAAAGAAAGGGGGGGAAAGTAAGAGAGTTGGGAAAACCCTTTCCCGAACCAAAACTGAAAAGGAAAGAACTAAAGGGCGGCTGCTCTGGAAATAGTGTAGGGGGGATAAAAAAAAATTTAAAATTAACGGGGGCGCCCGGGGGGTTTAAAAAGGGACCTGCCAAGATCGTAGTTGGATTTATCAAAGTAAAAGCCTTTAAGTCGAACGATACGCCTTTGGCTGTGTTGGAAATTTCCGAAAACGGGTAATCGGTAGTTCCCAAAAAAAAACCCGAGGAATCCCATATAACCCGGGACGTTGCAAATGTTGAAAAACCTCGAGAACAAAAAATGACTGCACAAAATGCCCCAACTTACGCAAAGTTACGTAAAGACATTGTGGGTTTTGCATAAATCTCCATGCGATTAAAAAATATAAATTGAATCCATTTTGACTTCATGCTGTGTACCCCAAATCCAGGGTTTCTCATATTCTTTATGGAAATCACTTCCACATACGCATCATTGTTGTTGCATGCCCTCCGTGCGAATTTTGATTTCATGATAAAAAGCTCACCCTCAAAAAGCCCGCCATGCGATCCTATTCGAATGTTGTTTAATCAAATTATTCTGCTTTTTAATTCCATTTAAATTCCCAGAACAGCGCTGTTTTTTACAAACCCCAATTTTTAAATTTTAGCGTGTGTTTCGCGGTCCACAACATTGTCATTCTGTAATTCTAATTTTTTTCATTACCACAGCCTGTTTGGCATTTCCAAAAAATTTCCTTTATTTTGCATCTTTTTGGGTTTTTCCCCGGAAATTCAAAAAACAATTAGTGCAGTGGCGTAACTCAACCCCCTTTGCGGGGGGGGGCCCCGGACCCCAAAGGGGCCCCAAAGGGGCTCGACTGACGCAAAAGTAAGTAATTTTTGGGGCCCCCAAAACCCCTGGTTGTAGGGGCCCAATATTCCCCTTTTCCGCCACCTTTGGGGTTTTAATGATATACGTATTATGTATATGTATATATTTTGGGGGGGTTATCTTTTTAAAAGTTGATTAAAGAAAAAGAATTTTCAATCTTTAACGGTAAAAAATACTACATGAATTCATTTTTTTTAACCCTATTTAGAACAACATAGTTGAATACGGGAAAAATTTTTTAAAAGCAAATTTTCCTTAAACAGATGTAAAAATTAGAATATTAGAACTCAATTAAGATGTACATTATGAGAAAAAAAAAAACTTGGACGTATAAGGGGGGACGTACTAGGATTTTTAAAAAAAATGAAAAGTTTTCCAAACTTGTGGGAAATTTTTTAATAATTTTTTTTAGTCCTCAAATTAAAGTTTATCTTTTCCTTCTTCGCACTTCTTGTTATCAAAAAAATAAGATTACAAATGATTATTCAATTATTATTCTATTTTGATATTTTTTAAATAACCACCCCGAGTCTCGAAATTTTTAAAGGGGTAACTAAAGCTTTTGAAAAATTTTTTTGCTTAAAAGAAAATATACACTTTTTCTCAAAAAAAAAGGGAACCTTTTTAATTCAATAATAAAATTGAAATTAATATGCTAATGATAACACTACTTTTTTAAGGAAAATGCTAAAAAAAAAGAAAAGTAGTCAAAAAAATTATAAAAATTTCATACCGGGCCCTTCCCTTTTTCCAAAAATAATTCAAATAATGTAAAATTTGGGCACATCTCCGACATAAAAAAGGGGAATAATATATTTGAAAGGGACCTACAGTATGGGCAATTTTTTGTGCCATTATTTCTGAAAGGGAAAAAAATATTTTAAATTTTTTTCTCGTCTCATGGGTTTACGGGAATGGCAGAAAATCCAGATCGACTTCAACCGAAGAAATTTCAAAACACAGACAAGGTAATTTTTGAGAAGCCTAATAAGTGGACTGAGAAGGGGGGGAAATTTGGGCCACATGTCAAATCTCAACTGACAACCAACTAGATAAAATTTTGTTGTCCCCGACTGTTGAACACACACAAAGATTGTTTAAACAAAAAAATTTTTCCAAGTTGGGGATGCCCGGGGAGTGGTCAAAACTACATAAAATAGCGTGGATCAATGAATTCAACCACAAACGGTGGCGACCCCGTAAGTATGCAACTGTCATGGGTCCCTTTACATTGGTTCCCGGTTAAACCAACGTTGTTGTTATGTTGTTTCAAAACCCCTTGGAACAGGAAAGCCTACAAATCCCTTTTGATTTTTTTCCCCATAAGGTATCACAAGTAAATCTTGCTCCAAAAAAACTGTCCCTGGGAAATGCCCCAGCAGACCAGAAGATGAGCAGGAGAAGCAGGGACAGGTATAGAAAAACTGTACCCCCTGCACTAAGGTCATACCACGCAGGTGTCTTTTTTTAAAAAGGGGCGCCGTCTGAAAAAACCCCCGGATTTTCCCACTGTAAAAGATAGGCTAGGACTCTCAGCTTCATTGCCAGTGTGGTGAGCATGGGGAAAGGTTTTCCCCCAGGGCAAATTCATTTGAACTCTGTGGAGAAATGAAATTTTAAAATGAAAAAAAAACAGAGGGGAAATGGGGTCAGGGAGATTCAACGTGGACGACGAAACAACAAAGTATCATGTTCTCAGTAGAGAGTCACGTTTCTGTTTATCTAATGTTAGTCGCAGTGTACGAATGTGATGTCAACCAGGTGACAAGTTAAATCCAGTTGCCCTACCATGGTACAACGTGGCATCATGTTTTGGAGTGCCCTATCATATGATAGTAGGTCACCTCTGGTTCATATTCAAACCACTATGACATCCCAACAATATTAAACGGAAACTTACCTTTTCCCACATAGCCATCCCGTCCCCATAGCTATGTCTTGGGTTTTCCGCCCTAAGTTAAAGAGTTTGGGGTTATCGGGGAAAGGGTGGAAAACATTCTATAATTCTTAATATAAAATTAAATTTTCTTAAAAAAACTTAGATATTTAACAAACTTATATTAAAAAAGTGAGGGAAAAAACCCCAAAAGGTACTCAGATGCGCAATTAGATCCCTTTTAATATAAAAAAACTTAAAATCCTTTTTTAAAATTGATTAATATTAAAACTGGGGTTCAAAAATATAATCCTCCCTCCGGTTTTAATCTCAACGATCAGTTACTTTCGGGGAGGCTGATGGGCTCTTGTGCAATAAATATGCACCTTGTACTAATGGAGGGATCTCCCCTGATTCCTTGGTAGGCCGTCTTTAAATTTCACTTCTAACCCTTTTTTTAAAAATAGCTTCCTCCCAAATTTTCCATCATTGCTCACTAAACTTTCTATCCTTTTAAAGGTTTTTCTTATTTGCATCTTTGCTTCGTTTTACTTCTTGGATTTGGGTTGGAAAAGTTTTTTCCTTAAATTGGGTAAAAAACATGGGGGGTTTTTTTAAAAAAAGAACCGAAGATGTCAACCCTTCTTTTAAAAAGGGGATCCCCTTTATCAATTAGATATAGTCCAACTGCAAATTGCAGGTATCAGCCAACGTACTGTTTAAGATTTACAAATGCTCCCATGACCGCAGTTTTCTTCTGATTTTTTTTACCGATCTGACACTTCTGGGATGTGTTTGGATGCTATTTGAATGCAGTGTCACCACCGCTTTGAGATTCAGAAGGGTGTGAAAAGGTTGACGGAGAATGTGAATAGTCCATCCCTTCCATGTTCTCATTGACTCTGCGCCTAATCGTACTATTCAGGGTATCACCGTTTGTGGTAGTCCAACAACGTTGCTCTCGTTACGTGTGCTACAAATACCTTTTAAAAATAAATATCACTTATTGCTCATTTTTGTGTCTCTCTCTTTTTTAAATATTTCAAGCCATTCCTTCTCTGTGTTACATTTTCAATGTCATTTTAAGGTATCCGACTACGTTCGGAACCGTGATTTTTTAAAAAATAAATGATATTTTTTTCATTGAATTTTGAATACATGTATAAAAAATTTTTTTTAAAAACATTTTGACAAAAAAAAAAATTTTTAAAAACAATATTTTGGCAAAAATTAACTTAGAATAATATTTTTTCCCAAAAAGTTTTTTTTTTAAGAAAAATGCTTCTATTATAATAATATTTTGCCTGTAAAAGCTCAAACCTACAGAGGCTCAACTAAATTTTTTAAAATATATAACTTAGAAATTGGGGTTTTTTCCCTATTTTTACAGCAACAAAGGGGGGCAATTTTAAGAAAAAACGCCGGTAATTTTATTTCAATGGGGGGTAACTCTGAAAATAATGTGGGAAAATTCCAAAAATTCCAAATTGAACCTCTGTAGAGGTCCGAGCTATAGACAGGCAAAATATTTTATAATAAACATTTTTCCAAAAAACATTTTGGAAAAAAGATTTTTCTAATTAATTTTTAAAAATTTTATTTAAATAATTTTTATTTCCCAATGTCCTTTAAAAAAATTTTTTTTTAAAAGTATTCTAATCTAAAAAAAACACTAAATATCATGAAAATTATCCATTTATGCGCTTTTTTAAAATCACACGGTTCCGAACGTAGTCGTATAACTTAAGCATTATTATGAAAACTTCGACGCTTGCATTAAAAATTGCTCATTGAATACCATTAGTTTTCAAATGAAAATGCAAAAGATAAATTTGGTCATCCTTTTATAAAACGAAATCCCTGGAAAAATTAATCGGACATATGTCACTGGAGTTATTACTAGATATAAATAAAAAAAATTTAACAGGAAGCAATTTTAAATTAAGCTTTAACTCTGGATTCATAAGTTTTCAAATCAGAATTTTCCCTTTATAAAATGCCCTGACAATTATTTAGTTAAATGTTTTCAACAATAGATTGTAGTGTTGTGTCGAGCGTAAAGTTAAATAATGTTTCACATAAAGTGTCTTGTTTTCAAAAGCAATTTTGCATCATTTTTATTGACACAAAGCAAGATATCCTCTCCAAAGTTATTACCTGGGTGAGATAAATATTCAGTTGTTCTCATTCCAACTGATCAAGATCAAGTATAGCAGATGTTTTCTACGAGTAACAAACCTAAGACACACGTGCACAGTTAAGAGTGGAGATATTATCTTGAAAAATAAAAGGAGATAATATAATTCTTCTCTTTGAACATACATTCCAATGTATGAAATATATATTGTTATTACTTCGACACAAATTCTAAAAATATGTTTCATTACGGTGAAATTATCAATTAATACATACAATTTTATACAAATTAGAAAATATAAAAATTGAAATTATCTTCAAAGAAATTCGAAGAGAAATACTTATTTTTATGTGTTCCATGCATAAACACTATAAATATCTCTAAATTTGTTTTTTAAACACAAAAAAACCTTCTTTTTTAAATGGTTTTAAATTCTTTTGAACAAAAATCAAAAAAAGTGTTTTTATTAAAAATTCCCAAAAAGGGGGAAAAAAAATAGAAAAAATTACAAAAGATATATTTATTGTTAAATAATGCATCAAAGTAAATGAGATATCTCAAAAAAATTTTAATTTTATTTTTTAAAATTCCATTCCCCAAATTTTAACAAACAAAATACCCCTTTTTATTTTTCCCAGTCTTTTTTTTTTTGTTTTAAAACAACTTTGAATTAACACAATCCAAAGAGAAAATTGGCCTTTCTATTTTGACTGATTTATTCTCAGGTGATTTAGCTGGACATCAAGAATTATTTAAAGAATTTCTAAAACCAAAAACAAAAAAAAGATTTTTTTAGAAAATAAAAACCGCGAGATACTTTTAAAATCATGTCATCAATTCAAAAAGCGTCATTCATGAAAGAGAACTATATTTAGATTCAAGCGTTTTCGCACGAGCTTTATTCACGGCACGGTCAGGGAAATCGGCAGGGAAAATGACCGACTCCGTTTCTGTGTGACTCCCTCTATGCAAACATATACCTGGGATTCCGCTTTTTTATAAAAGAATAATAGATTCTACAGAAAAAAAATTGATGGCATAGCAGATTATTTACATTATGAAATGAAAAAACTGGTAATAGTAATTTCTAAGAAAAAGTATAGTTCTCTTTGGCAAGATCTTTTTTATTAGAGGACCGTAAAACTGATTTGATAAACTTCAGAGCCAAGAATATAGTCCTTCTACATTAACTTGAGTAAGAGGAAGAGTTGTCATTATCATAGATACTTCTTTTAACTTTTCAGGATAGGTTTATAAAAAATTTTAAAAAAGGTGTCTTGAGAAAGCGATCATATTTCTCGATTTCTTCAAAGAAATGTGTAGAAATGTATTTTAATTTTTTTCATTTTTATTTCTCAAAGCTTTTAGTTCCTTATTTTCATTCACTTTGCCTTAGCGTTTTCAATATTATCCTAATACAGAGAAAGTCGCTTAACACGAAACTGAGAGGACTGAGATATTTCTTAGTGTTAAAAGAATTTCGTGTTAAAGGTTGTTGCAAAAAAAAACATATGATCAACAAAATTAAGTTTATTTTACATTTTATCTTCATAGATATGTGTACAAGCATGTATTTAATAAAAATTGTTTAAACATTTACGCAAATTATTCTTTTTCTTTTAATTATTGTTAACTAGCTGTTATACCCGTTCTTCGCACGGGTGAATTGAAAAATTAAACAATACAGATTGAAGGATAAAGAAGTTTTTAATGAGTTAATTTTACGTGAATTGCAAATTAAAAAGAAGCTTTTTGCATAACTCAGCTGAACAAAAAACCTGTTTGTTAAATTTTAAGTCTGTAGATCTAATAGCTGATAAAAAGGATTTTTTTTATCTATAACTCCCCGTAACTCTCTTGAGGGTAGATTTTTGAAAACACCTTCCTAAGCTGATCTCTGCTCAGCAAAAGTAACACATTGTTACAAATTTTGAGTAATGAATGCTTAAAGTAGTATAAATAATTTATATCTGGAAATGTAATACGCTAATATTACTTTTTGTTGTATTTATTTTATGTTAAAATTGTAATCAACCTCACACTCCGCTTGTTCAAGCTTTCGCAGTTCCTGGCGCCTGGCGTAGACAAAATAAAAAGGCAAAGTTTTGCTTTACACATAAAAGATAGATATATGCTGTCGCGGGCTTTTTTGCAGATTGCAGAATTTCTCTTACTTACTTGACAATTATCTTTATATTTTCGACACTTCACAATATCTTTATAGATTATAGCCTATGTGTTATTCTGATGTATAAGCTATATTATTGTACAGTTTCATGAAAATCCATTCGGTTGTTTTTGTGCGAAAGAGTAACAAACATCCATACAAACTTTCACAGTTATAATATTAGTAAGGATAAAGTAAAAGTTAGAAATACCAAAATCTAACTGATTTTCATTTTTTTTCTTCTGTTTTTGATTAGAATTGAATCTTCATTTTAAGCAGGAAAAAATTTACTTTACCTCTGAGCTCTTTGGCATTGTGCTCGAAAAAAAATCGTTCTAAAATAAACAAATAATGTAAACCAAACTCACTGATTTTTACTCACACTGCGATGTACTCATCACCGAATTTCAAAGCTATCTGATGAGTTTTTTTTT
Organism: Trichonephila inaurata madagascariensis; assembly: GCA_019973955.1. Classification (NCBI taxonomy): domain Eukaryota; kingdom Metazoa; phylum Arthropoda; class Arachnida; order Araneae; family Nephilidae; genus Trichonephila; species Trichonephila inaurata. The sequence goes on from BMAV01027698.1 coordinate 252,499, forward strand.
GTGTGGCGCGTGTAGGGATGAGAGTGAAAGTAGCTTAGATAAACAAAATTGACTTGTGTCATAGGCCGTTCCAAGGGTATTTTAAAAAGCCAAATTAGCCTCATTTCTACAAAACATTAAAAAAACCCCCTCTCTTTCATTTCACATCTCTCTTAAATGTAACCTGCGAGGCTGGTGTTTTCTGTATTTCGTTCATTCTCAGAAATAAAATCTTTTCGCGTTAAGAGAATAAAAAGGCATGAAAATACGTAGTAGTTTGTCCTGACAGTTATTTTATTTCGTAGTATTTTGTCTTTAGCGTTTTCGCGTGTAGCGTTTTGCGATCACTGTATTTGTTTTATAATTGCGTAAATAAAATGAGAGATCCACACTGTATTAACATCACTATAAAATATCTCAAAAAGATTAGTTTTTAATGCTTTTAATATTGCTAATTAATGATAATTTCTTGATGTTTTCAAAATTTTAAGTAGAATCCGATACACATAAAAGAAAAACTAGTGTTTCTGGAGTACTCACAGAAAAAAAGAACTTTGTTGGAAGTTCCAGTTTCTTAAATTTTATCTCAAGTCTACGATTCGGAAACCAAAACATGAACTAAGATAACCACAACTTGGTCTTGTTTGAAATACTTTTATCTCACAAAAGAATACTTCCAGGATATCCAAAAGTATATTGCCAGATAATTAAAAGCATGTCCAGTTCGTATGAGTTTTAGGCTATAATTTTACAAGAGGTTTTTAATAATAACTTGTAATGTTTTGATAAAAAGGAAAGGATATTATTTGAGGACTGTTACTTTATGTTTCAAAGATAGAATTGGACTTCTCAGCTCTTATATTTAAAAGTTTACTTGTGTAGTTTTTTATTTCCTTATCCTATATTAATATTTTGAAACCATCCATAAAGTTCTCACTTGCTGACAACCTGTTTTAAAGAGAAAAAAATTAAAAAATAATTAGATCAAAAAGTCAAATTTCAGGAACTACGCAGCTGCTGTCCAATGTTGGTCTCAATATTTGAATAAATTATTCCTCAAGCTCTTATAAAAGATCTAAAGCTAGGCAATATTTTAATTTATTCATCCAAATTTTATATTTAAAAATCAGCAATAGCTGATACCAGTTACTAGAGCTTATCCAAAACATATGTGTCAAATTTCAATTAATTCTGTAAATTCATGTATAAAGCAATCTCTATATATGAAAAAAATAATAATTTTTGAAAAAATTTTGCTCTATGAATAAAATTATTGAATCAAGATTATATAAAATTCCTTACTGCAAAACTTCGGTAATAAATCCAGAATTTTCAGAATTTTTTATTTTTCATATTCATTAAAAATCTTTCCCAAGAGAGAGAATACGTCTATATTAATTATTTCCTACCAATAATCATATAAAGGATTTTAAGAATTGATGGATTAAATGAGAGTAAAAATATAATTTGCAATATATCCCTTTAAGACCCAACCCACACGATTATGCAAGTTAGATATTCTTATACGTTTTTGTTTCTGGAATAATCGCATGTAAGAAAATCGCAAAAATAACGATTGAGCTGGCATCGATGGAAACGTTGAAGTCATTTGCGACATCACGAACGTTACAACGTCGGTTGTAAGGTCGTTGTTAAGGTTGTTTTCGGTTAATGTTAAGAAATAGGACCCGAATTTGGAACATTTATTTCAGATATAAAAGAAATGAAATATTGATATGATATTCTGGCTTCACTGTCCTTTAAAGAGCAGTATTTTTTTATCATACTTACCCATTTTTAACCGAGTTGAATCATTTTTTCTGGTATAAAATGTGTTTCGTGTTTTTTCTCCTATATCGTAATGTTAAATGGGCTACGCATTCAAGTATTAAAACGAAAAAGAAAATATTCATGGAATATTTTTAAATTTTTAAAAACACTATATTGTTAACAGAGGTATGAGCTAAGATATTGCAAATTTCCATGGAAATTGAGGCATTTTTCTGTCTGAAAATGTGCCTCGCATTTAGTTCAAGCTCTCGTACTTTTACCGAAAACAGCCTTAATGTCCATAAACTTTGTACGCCTGACCGAGCTGTGGCATTACCTTGTCTAATGTTGACCATCGCTAAACTTTCTTGCCGACTTCGTCACAGTGAGCGTCGACACACATATGTCACCGGGCACAGCCGGCATTCTGCGATGAATATCCACTAGCTTACACCCTTTCAGCGTTAAAAACTTTATTATAGCTTACTGATACGTTTTGGATGCATTTGCATTCACACCAACCATTTTTAACTGAATTCCACCTCCTTACGAATGCAGTTATCACAAATCTGCTTCCGCACTAGCGTGGATGATACATACGCATTGTTAACGCATACTATCGCGTTTGTTTCACGAAAATACATTGAAAACTGTTCGCATTCGACGCTTCGGATCACTTTCATTTGAGCACGCCTAACAGTATGCATTATTCTAATATTTCGAATGTCTAGCAAAGTTATTTAAAATCAGACATAGAACCCAGCAGCCAGGGGAATAATCATGCCAGGAAAGGATTCTAGACCAGAGGTTTCCATATTTAAATAATTTTGAATCTAAAGTATTTATAACCTATTTTTCAACTACCGTAAACATCTTGTTTCCTTTTTAAAATACAATTAGTTCACAAATATGTATACTTAGCAAAAAATATTACTTTATGAGTACAGACAAAATTTGAAGTTATCACTTCTATCGTGTGGTCATAAGCACACACACACACTCTTTTTTTTATTCGATTGTCTTTACATATAATGTACTTATATAACATATATATTTATATACTTTAAATATACTATTTTAAGATATCTTCTAATTGTGTGCAATGGGTTCCCCAAACGAAAGCACCTTAAAGTTCTAAGGGTTCCGTGGAGATTTTAAGAAGTTAGAAGAGACAACTGCTTAATATTACAGGTATTAGTGACATCAGGTGTTGAGCCCATAACTCGACAGAAATTGTGCGGAGCACGAGTTCGCGTCCATAATCACTCGGCTACTGCAGACTCAACTCAGCCTCTTTGTGGATAGCTTAGTAAATATAACCCAGAAGTGGACTCTTATAAGCACTTTAAAAGTAGTCGATCCTCTCTCACAGTCGATCCTCTCTGTATTATTATTCAATTAATAATTTTATCTTTAAAACAAGTAGTATAAAAAAAATGTTAAGTCAATTCCTACTTAGATTGACAAAGAAAAATTTTATTTTAGCTGCTTTTTATTAAATAGTTACAATTAATATAAATACGTATATACATAGGACAGAATCACAACATTAAGTGGTTATTTAATTTTTATTAATTATCATTAAAGTATCGTATTGTCATCCAAGACAATCGTGTCTATAAAATTTCAGTTCAACTGAATGCTTTAAAACGTGAGAAGAAAAAATCTTTTAAAGTTTTGACCCAAGTCTAAAAGTGAAACCAACGTGGCTGTATCTGTAATTCATTAAATAATTAGTTTCAGTCAATTAATTTTAATTAATTACAATTAAATTATCGTATTTTTACCCGAAACAATAGTGTACAGAAAATTTCAGCTCAAATGAGCGCTTTAAAATGTGAGGAAAAGCCTTTTCAAGTTTTGACACAAGTTGCCAAAAGGGTCACTAAGTCGTCAAAAATGATGCCAATGTGGCTACATTTGTCATTCTTTGAATAATTAGTTTAAATCAATTAATATTTATTATTTATAACTAAATTACACTGTATTGTCATCCAAAATAATCATGTATATAATATTTCAGGTCAATTGAGCGCTTTTTAAAAAATGTATTTTATTAACGATTAGAAACTCCACCAAGATAAATAAATAAATGTATGGAGAGTGTAAGCTAATAGTATATATATATATATATATATAGGAATTGAAAAATAATCCTCTCTGCGGATTTTAACAATTAAATTACAACTCTCAAAAGACATCTATTTGCTTTTTGAAAATAAAACATTATACACTGTTGCCACTCGGTGGAAACAAAGATAAAGGAAGAAAAGTACAGCAACTCTCATTTTCCCTATGCAAAGGGAATTTTAGGCTTGGAAATTTGAAAAAATTCAAAACATATATCTAAGCAAACCGTCTTTGTATATTTCTTCCCAGTCAACTTAAAGAAAAATATATATCTTATCAAAAAATGAATTAGTTACCCTTCTGATAGTCAATTACATAAATGATAGAAATCTTAAGCCATTTTTGATATAAGTGAACAACTTTATAAAGTAGTTATCGGTCGAATAAATGTAAGCACTTGAACTTCGCTTTTGATTACTCCGATACAGAAATTACTCGCCAAATATGCAAATATTCATCTTCCTTCAAATCAAATTCACAATCTATTACGTTATCATTTTCGCCATTTCCAAATTAATATTTTTGGGTTTTAAATGTGTCCAATTCTAATTAAATGCATTAAAGTAAGGCTTAATTATGCTTTTAATGAAATAAATTCACAGATTAATTTTAACCTGTTTCAATTTTAAATCTCTCTTATGATCTTTGGTAAGAATGAATCTAGATTTTTTTTAGAAAAGGTAGAATAACAATTTTATTATTATAAAAAAATTGGCGAGCTTCCAACGAATATAAACTGCCGCTTAATCTTGAATGAAGTTTCAGTAATTTTCATTAATTATTATTTCTGAAAACTTACACCCTGATTCAAAAAAATAAATTACTCAAAGAAATGATTTGCAAAAAAGTTTCATTTTGTGTTCTACAGGATATGTGGACTTAGCACAGATTTAAGCGTTCTGCTTCTGCTATGCAATGAACTTCGGATATAAGCATTGAAATTTTGAAACATTTTGGCGAAAACGGAACGTCATATAATTCGTCCCTCTTTAAGACATCACATTCCAACCGTTTCCAATTTATGAATGTAATGTTATTCATAAATTTAAATTAAATATGCACTTAATTGCATCCTATAAAGTGAATTAAAAAGAGAAAGCAGTATTAAAAGTTTTTTGAGATTAAGTTTTACTTTAGATTTTTGAAAATATTTTTAAATATATTCTAAAGTTCTGAAAATTCACAAGTGAATTAAGGGTTATTAAAACATACCAAAAATTGTTTTCAATTTAGAGACGGGGAGGGTCTTCCTGACCCAACATTAGGATGATCCAAGAGAGTAACACTGTAGTCAAACGTTTGACAGCGACTGTGCATTTCATTTGCATTATGCGAAATTGAGATTACTGAGTTCAATACTGTGTAATTTTTGACTCTCTGCTATTGTGAATTCGTACGAGTTTGTTAATTATTTTCTGCTGGAAGAAAAATGTACTGTAATTATTACAAAGCTCCAAAATAAATTACTATTTATTCTAGAAAAACTTGTCTGTTAATTGTGAGGACTTTTCATGTATTTGAAAGATGATAAACTGCGCAACAATAAATTTTTTTTTCAGTAAGCACTCCTTTTAAAGAACTAAAAAGACATGAGACTCTTCTCTCTGAATTGCTCGCATTTTTTTTTATCTTCTCTTCATTTAGAAATTTGAAAATATTAATCAACTCCTCGAAATGAGACATCCTTTGAATGACTTGCTATTTTTAAAAAGGCTCTCCTTTTATTTATACTTTTAATTAGATCATTATTCTTAAGTTCTACTTTTTCCCTTTAACGGTAAAGCCTATATTAATTGCTCCGTTTCTATTTAAATCTTTATACCCTTTTTTGAAATGCTTTCTTTTAAATATGCATTTTCAGAATTTTTTTATTTGTCTTTTAATACACTTCTATCAGCATATAATGTTTTGATAAATAAAATACTCAAACGTTTGTGTTGGAATTGATACCTTACGTGAAAATTTCAAAATTTTAAGCATCTAGGCGCTAACTACAGTCTTGTAATCATCATTTCCATACAAGTCATCTACAAATCTATCCGATCTTAAAATTGAAACTGTTTTGTCCTATTTTCATCCAATGTTTCGTGTATAGATAAAAGGGCCATTGATATCATTAAATTGCTTTTCATTTTCTCTTAGAAGCAGCATAACGCATGTATCAAATGTCATAACAAGCCCTGAACAAAAACAAAAAAAATATTTCTTTGATAACATCCTTTATGCACCCTCTACACTGTGAATTATGAAATTTAGAAATTAGGTTAGCTCGTCTAATCATTAATCTATAACTGTGATTCTCAACCTTTTTATGTTGCGGTGCACTTTTAACAATTTAAAAATTTGGCGGCACACTAACAATAAAATAAGTTTAAAAGAATTTTACTTATTCATAAGTATAAAATACACTATATGTAAAATAGTTTATGATGACAATTTTCAATCTTATATAAAATAAATGTATACAAAATGTTTATTGCGTACTTAATTGGAAATTAATTATAAGGATACATTTAATACAAAATTTGATCATGATGATTTGATAATTTTGTGAATATTTGGTCGTAGAAATGATAATGCCCCACTCATTTCGTTATCTACATTTATAAGTCTAGATTTTTTTTTCTTCATTTTTGTACTTGTTAATGCTGAAAATTCGAATTCACACAAATAAGTAGAAAATTGTAACAATATTTTTAAAAAAAATTTTATTATGAGATAATCGCCTCTAATTTTATTCCAAAATGAATTAATTAAATCTTCCAAATGTTTTGAAATTAGATCTCGATTATTACAGAGCAAAATTAGTTCTTAATTCAAAGTTAATTCCTCTATAGATGTATCCGTTATCACAAATGAATTACAAACTTAACCAAATTTTTTTATACCCATTTATCCACAAACGGATGAGTTAAACATATCACTAACATTCTTAGTTTATTTCTATAATAAGGCCGAAAGATTCGATTTAGGATTTAATTTTTTTTCCAGAGTATAATTAATAATTTTTAAAAAATCTGGTGACACACTTCAAGAATTTGGAGGCAGACAAAAGTGCTGTGGCACAGTATTGAGAATCACTGATCATCAAGGAGAAATAAAATAACATTTTAAAATGTGTTCCTAATGAAAGGTTGTTTTATGAAATTTTTCAATTCCTATACTTTAGAGCTCACTCTCTCTATATATTTATTTAATTTAGTGGATTTTTCAATCGTTAATAAAATACATTTTAAAGCGCTCAATTGAGCTGAAATTTTATATGCATGATCATTTACAGTAATTTAATTATAATTAATAAAAATTAATTGATTAAAACTAATTATTAAAAGAATTACAAATGCAGCCACGTTGGCATCATTTTTAGCGACTTAGCGACCATTTTGGCGACTTGTGTCGAAAAGGTTTTTTCTCACATTTTAAAGCGCTCGTTTGAGCTGCAATTTTCTATACACTATTGTTTTGGGTAAAAATACGATAATTTAATGATAATTAGTAAAAATTCATGACCACTTAATGCTGTGATTCTGTCATATGTATATGCATATTTATATGAATTGTAACTTTTTAATAAAGTAGCTAAAATAAAATTTTCTTTGTTGATCTAAGCAGGAATCGACTTAAAAATTTTTTTTTAATATTATTTGTTAGAGTCTCAAAATGCAATACAGTGAAAATAGTTTCACATGAAAATGAGAGGACTGAGATATTTTTTCGTGTTAAAAGAAATTGTTTTTAAACAATATTGCAAAAAAATAAATAAATAAAAATAAACATATATTCAACAAAAGTACATTTTATTTACATAGCATATTAAAAATATTAGCATTAGGGTATATATGCATATATTTAAAAAAAATCAATGACACAAAAACATTTATAAGAGCTTAATGAAATTTAATGCAAAATTTCAAGTTTTTTTGAAAAACATAACATTTATTGAGTTTTTGGGAAATAATCTGATATTATTCTTTGCATTATCTTCTTTAGATTAAATTGTCAACAACTGTTCGACGTCGTCCATTCTGTTCTTCATTTCACAGTTGGAATGTGCATCTAAATAACTACACATACTTTTCATGATGTCTCTCATTTCGGATGACGTGTTAACAGGAGCTGCATTATGCATTTTATTTTCATCATCGGAATCTACATCAATGCTATTTTTTGAGTTTTGAACAAATTCTAAAATGTCTTTGTCTGCCATAATTGGGGCTGTACACCTATTATCATCATCTACTGCATCTTCCGATGATACATTAGGACAGTCCAATAATACAGTCAAAGCTGGTGTTTTCCGTATTTTGTTCATTCCTAGAAGGGAAATCTTTTCGTGTTAAGTGATTTTCGTTTCGTGTTAAGAGAAATAAAAATGCATGAAAATACATAGTAGTTTATCAGGACCAGTGCATAACCAATGTTTATGCAAGTTTTAACCAATATTTCGTCTGAAACGTTTCCATGTTTAATGTATTTCACTGTAATTGTTCTATTTTGCTGTAGCTGACCATACATATTGTTACGTAGATCCGGGTACGAGAATTTTATGCCAATCAGTCACGAAGAACAAGATAGTTCTTTAAGAGCGATGAGAATTTATTGTAAAAAACCCAATCATTTATAAATACAGGACTCAGCAGCAATATTCACAAAATAAATCTCAGAAGGTCTGCACACCTTCAACAGCACGCATGCATATAAAAGACTATTCACAAGCAATCGCTCGTTCAACAACCGAAGTAATCACTTCAACAATCAGGGCAATACTAATTGATCGCTAGCCATAACCAGACTGACTGACTTTCGGCGACCATCTCTTCATTAATATCCCTCGCGAATAATTCGAGAAAAGACCGGGTTGCGTCACAGATCTTGAAATTAGTGGATTTCTCTACTAATTTCTAGAAGAATCCAAAGGGTTCCGAACTCGCCAAAAATGGTCGCCAAATCGCCAACTTTATCGCCAAGTTCCCATTGAATCACCATTATAACGTAAGGGACGGCATTTGCTGGTGAATATTACAATTTTAACGTAAATTAAATCTAAGTAAGATATATATATATAAAGGCATTACACATCCAAATACAAATTATTTACACTATTTTTCACAGAATTTGTAACAATATTTTTGCTAGGGTGTTAAATTTGAGCAACAAATGCATTTTTAAACATACAACCACGAACTTATTGAAAAGGGTATTTTGAGAGCAGTGAGAAAACAAATTACCTTAGTGTATATTGATGCTCAAAATTAAAAGAATTAGCATATTTCGTATAATTTATTAAAAAGAATTGAACGCGCTCGCGCGCGTGAAATGTAAAAATACTGCTTCGGAACAAAAATGCAAATCTTGTTCGTCGAGTTATTTTAAAAATCTATCACCGTGTACAAAGGCTGATGAATGTTAAATATGTTGAGGCTCAAAGTCTTCACGAAGGCGTCGTGTGGAAGTTTGGTGAATAGGATGCCAGAAATTCATCCTCATCGCTTGACCGAAATTCAAAATTATAGGGTTCGCTCTCGAAAACTTTCTAAGTACAACATTAATAACCAATCAAATCATAAGAATCTTCAAAAATTGACTTTACTTCCTAAACGTATTTTTTATTGAGTGTAAAAAAAAGTTTTAAAATTCAAAATTTAATTAAAATTAGTTTGTTATACATTTACAAAGTCCATATTATATATTTACATTCGTTCGTATTATATATTAATTCGTTATACATTTTTAAATTACGAATACATAATCGTGTATTTACCTTTCTCTCTCTCTCTCTTTTTTAGCGTTATTTTACTTTTACCTTTAGTTCTTATGTAAATTGCATGAATTTGCTTCATAAAATTTCTTTAATGCCACTTTTGAAAAACACCTCTAAATTAATCTTTGCTATATTGTTATTCTTTACTTTAACAAACAAATATTTATTACCAATATCTTTCTATGCAAATGAAAATGTATTTAATTATATCTACTAATTACACATTAAATTTTTATCTGCAAGAATGAAAATAATAAAATTTGCGTTTTTCATCTTTTTTATAATCCATGTTATTTTTGTTATTTTTTTCCAAATGTAAATATTTAGCGAATAAAAATAAATCTTCAAAACCCCACCATTTTAATAAAATCGCTCTCTTTTTTAATCGTTACTGGCTTTTCTTTCTCTGACAAGAAGAAATTATTTCTGTTTTTCGCAAAATGATGAGGAAAAAAAATAATCTTTTTTCAATACATTTTACGAACTAACCTTGAAGTCAATTTATTTAGAAAAAAAATCCATGAAATCTATTGAGCAAGAAAATTCTCACATTCCTTTTTGACCTTTGAGTTTACTTTAGTGTAGATTTATTACTTTTATCGTCTCGATAATTAAGACAAGACCTTTGTAATGTAAACAAATATCTCAGCGCAATGAGTTTGGGATAAGTTGTGCTGTAAACATAAACATTTACCAACCAGGTACATAATGGTAAGTTTTGTATCAGCATTTTGATACCATCATGAGATAAATGCTTTGACTGTACTACAGATAAGATCTAAATATAAACATAGATATATAAAATTTGAAAGTACGATGCTCTTTGTGAAGTATTAACACAATAAGGTCAGATATATGAATTGAATATATGTAACATAAGTTATTTTAAAAAAAAATTTTCTTACATATTAAGTTATATTCTAACTAATAAAATATTGTTGTTTGTATTACATTAATGGATATAACCATAAAAAACGAAAAATGACGTAACCGAAAATGTTGTTATGATACTGCCGAAGACGTTACAGCCAGTTAGATGTATTCGAATGTGATTTGTCGTTGTCGAGATGCTCAAACCGAGTTATATACAGTCAACTTCAACGAACAAACAAAGCTGTAAAAAGGTACTGTCAGCTTAAGTTGCTGCAAGAAAGTGACCTGTGGAATGCTTTGGAAAGCCAAGGTGCTCAAATGCGAGACATGATTGGATAATTGCGCTACAGAACTACCGTAAAATCCGGCGTATAACGCGCACTTTGAAAAAAAATTAGATCGAAACATAAGGGTGTGCGTTATACGCCGGGTATAGAAACGATTGCTTTAAAAATAACAAAAAGAGATGAGCATGAAAAAAAATTTTGCTTTTACATGTATCGAAATACTTTTTTAGTTTAAAGAAACGACTTGCCTTATGGACAAAAAGAGTTGTATTTCCAGAAGTATACTATTTTTTCAAAAGCCTGGAATAATACCTTGAATAAATGACCAAAACATAAAAGCAATGTATACTAATATTTGAGAATTCTTCGTTAAAAAACGGGGTGCGCGTTATACGGCGAATATATCCAAAAATTAAAAAATTCAACTTGAAAGTATAGGTGCGCGTTATGCGCCGGATTTTCC
>BMAV01027698.1:268763-279294 GCA_019973955.1 Trichonephila inaurata madagascariensis
CTTCCTGTTGGATAGACAATCATGAGTCACGATACTATGCGTTCAATAAAGCTTGTTTTTGTTTGATTCCATACCGTATGCGTTGTATTCCTTTTTCAGCGCCGATGCTTTCATCGTCCTTTACGTACATAATACTCTCCCTCATTTCAGAATTTCATGTCTCTCAGATGATTTTTCGTGAAGTTATGGCAATAAACCCACCTGTTGCTTAAGTTTTGCACACCAGTGTAGTACGAAGAGTTATTTTTGCACAAATAATATTTATGTAACAAATAGTTTTTATTGTATTACATATAAATTAAAATTGGGTAAAAATTAATGTAAACATAAACCAGAAAGACTTATGAAAACTCATTACGTCCAAAAATTATTTAAATGGATTTAAAATTTATTTCTTTTAATTAGTGCTTTCTTCTTTAAAAAGTTTTATTTTCTCTCCATATCTCTTCAATTTTAATTAATACTTTTTTTTCTTATTATTTTGAAGTAAAGAATATAAACTTTTCTAAAAGGAAAAATTATTTTTAACAAAAGAATAATAATTTTAGAATCCCTACACTGAAATATTAATTGAAAAAATATATATATCGTATTTCCCTACATTCACTAGTATTTTTTTCAATTCCTCTCTCGCTCTCTCTCTCTACTATTAACTCACACTCTCTATATATTTATTTATCTTGCAAGGAATTTTCAATCGTTAATAAAATACATTTTAAAGCGCTCAACTGAGCTTAAATTTTACACACATGATTATTTTGGATGACAATGCAATGATTTAAATATAATTAATATAATTAATAAAAATTAATTGATTAAAACTAATTATTTAAAGAATTATAAATACAGCCACGTTGGCATCATTTTTGGTGACAGTGACCCTTTTGGCGACTTGTATCAAAACTTGAGAAGGTTTTTTTTTCCTCACGTTTTAAAGCATTCAGTTGAACTGAAATTTTTTATACACGATTGTTTTGGATGACAATATGATACTTTAATGATAACTAATTAAAATTCATTACCACTTAATGTTGGGATTCTGTCCTATGTATATACATATTTATATTAATTGAAACTATTTAATAAAAAGTAGCTAAAATAAAAACTTTCTTTGTTGATTTATGTAGGAATTGACTTAAAAAAAATTCTTTTTTATACTACTTGTTTTCTTATTACTTTGAAGTAAAGAATAAACTTTTCTAAAAGGAAAAATTATTTGTAACAAAAGAATAATAATTTACGAATCCCTACACTGAAATATTAATTGGAAAAATATCGTATTTCCCTACATTTACTAGTAATTTTTTTTACAGAAATTATACAGGTATAGGACAAAATAATAGAAACACCTACAAAAATAGGAAAGTCTTTTATTAGTAAGGAATTGGGCCACCTTTGGTCTGAAAGACAGCTCTCATTCGACATGAGTTCACAAATAAAGGTCTTGAACAAAATGAATCGGAGTTCGCCCTCATTCCTCGTGCAGGGCCGTCTCTAGTCCATATAGTGTGCGTGGAGGAGGAAAATCGAGCACTAACTTTGTTCTCTAAGAAACCCCATAAACCCTGAATGTTTCAAATCAACTGACTAGGGACACTACTTTAGATATTCCACGTCTTCAGCATGTTTATGTAATCATGTTAGAGCACAGCGAAACTTGTAAACAGGAGCGTTGTCGTCTTGGAATACAGGACGTTATGCCAGAAAGAGGGTCTGAAGCAAAGGGGTAAGATGATTTAAAACCGGGGTGGGCATTACGTCGATCACAATCGACTGGTGGACCGCCCATACATTTTGGGGTGACCGCCTGAAGATTTTAGCAGTTAATAATTATATACGGAAATATTCAAGATTGGCTGAAGTGTATGCAGACTATATAAGTCTTCTACTGACTGTAACAACGAAAACTAACTTTAGATAAAAAAAAAATGTTTTATTGTTTATGTATTTTGAATTGTTTGATATCAAATGTATCATTTGATATTATTATAATTGTGGCTATTATTATTATGTTTGTATTTTGCGTTTTGCTTTAAACGCAGTTTTAAAAGTGTTCGTTTTTTATTTTAGTTCTGTAAGTACATATTCCGTATTTATTATTAATTTATAATAAATATTGTAGACCGTTTCCTACCTCACCACACCTGCGACACTGGGCATTGGCACACACAAGAATTTTTCAAGGGGGAGGGGGTGCATGGTCAACCGTTGAAAGTCTACCATTCTAGTATCATACAACAATACGCAGCCAAACATATTTTTTTTTTAATTTTATAGATTGTCGGGAAAACAGTAAACAACAGTAACAAAAAACAGAAAAGAATAAATTTCTGAATAAATACTCAGCATTAAATAATAAAAATTATTAATAACAATTACTTAATTAAATTTTACGTACTGTATACAAGTATTTAAAAGCAATCGCGTTAAAAAAAAAATCAAGGGCTGTGGGGGACGGTCCAGACCAGCGCCCCCCCCTCCTCCTTGTGTGCGCCACTGACATTGGGTGGACCGCAACAGCTTGAAAAAATTAGAAATACACCACACACCCTGGAAAAATCTGCCCACCCCTGATTTAAGAGAATGCTTCGATAATGGTCGCCTGTGATAATCTCCCTCAAGAGCAACGAGAGGCCCTAATCCATGGGAAGATATTGTACCCCACACCTTCACAGAACCCCCTCCATGTTTGACGGTTGGAACCAGGCAGTCAACATGAAATGTTTCTATTGGTGTTTACCAGCCGAACACACATCCGGTAGTGTGGAAAAATGTAAATGAGGACTCATATGACTAAATCAGTGCTTCTCAAACTTTCAATAGTTGGGACCCAATACTCAATCATAATTTTCATCCCCCCCCCCCATACAAAAGCAATGTATTTAATTCAATAATACTATACTTTAATAATAAAGCTACAATACGACTCTAGCCTTTCAAATGCCACTGGCGTATATAAACGTCTTTCCGAAGTACGATCTTTTCTGTGTGCACTGCTATCCATAAAATTATTCCGAAGGCTTTGTACTGCAGTAAAAGGACGACAATGTTTGCGAAGGATTTATTTATTTCAGAGAAGGTTTTACTTATTTATTCCTTTTCTGGCGCGGGCCCCCCCCAATATGTGGGGGGGGGGGGTAGAAAATGTCTCAATAAATGTAACCTAACACAAGAGGGAGCTGATCTCCATCATGACAAAATCATTTTTAATTATTATAACCATCGCACTTTTTTGTTTGTCTTTGTGCTAGCAACATGTAATTCGTATCGGGTCGATTAACCGACCACATTATTGATTTATATTTATTAAATATTTTTAAATTGAACTGCATAGTGATTTAATTAGCAGCAGTGTCCGTTCTTTAAACCTTTAGATATAGTTAATTAGCTTGTTGCTAGGGTTTTTCTTCACGCGTCCTTACGCAGTACATGGTAGCATTGGGGAGCGAGTAGAGATCAGCAGTTAAGAGGCTAATTATAAACAGTACAAATTATTAAGATAAATGTTAATTTTTATATATGACAAGGTACTGGGGTACAAGGGTTACTGGTATTTATTAAGCTTGTTCTTAATTTAGTATTATTAAATTATTTATAAAATACACCGTGCAGTATACTGATACATTTATAAGTGTAAATGTGTATTTTATTTTGTATTATGTCAAACTGTTTTTGTTTGTTTACTTTCAGTAAATTAATAAATTTTTTTTAAAAAAAATAATCTCTTGTTTTCGACTTTCCAATATGCTCGCATCCACTTTGAAGAGTTATCACGCCCCTCCAGGGAGGCGTGCCCCACAGTTTGAGAAACGCTGGACTAAATGACTTATTCCCTTTGCAGTTGTGTCCAGTTTAGATGGTCTCGGCACCACTCTAGTCTCTTCATAGCATTCCGCACCGAAATTAATGGATTTGGAATAGCTACTCTGCCATAAATGTTTGCAGCATGCAATTACCGTTAAATTGTTTTCATGAATACGGGGTTCTGAAGATGGGTATTCATCTCGGACGTTGTCTGTGGTAGTGCAGTCTTGCGTTTACAGATGCGACTATCCTCTTTAACACTTACTCTTACTCTTACGGGTGACTTATCTCTTCAACTTCGACTTTCACCCACTGTTGTGCTTCGAGGAAGGCACCTTACTCAGGTTTGTGTAGGCTGTCATAACCCTTGACACAGTGGTTTTTGGAACACCTTCAAGGTTGGCTGTTCTGAACATGGACGCTCCGCTCCAGCGAGGGGAACTCCAATTATCATTCCTCTTTTCCCGTCGGAGAGGTCGAACATTATCACGCTTTGTTAAAAACAGAATTTTTTCATAACTCTCACACTGTTAAATGCTAAACTGATACCCTCCCTTTCGCCGCCACTAGGTGGAGCACTGTTGCAACACGTGGCAGCCTTTTATTGGACGGTCGAAGAACGACTCATTTTTAAATGAGTATTCTTATTATTTTGTCCTATACCTGTAATTTAAAATGCAGATATGCATTAGCAATTTTTATTTGATCATCTTGTGTGTTAAATATGCAGTTCCTCTGCCCTAAAGTTTTTATTTGATTCTATCAATCAGCGGATGTCAACGATTGTTTCAAATGCCTCTTAACATTTGATTTTTTTATATATATATTTAACAATCATTTCATTCTAAATTAAAGAAATTTGACATACTAAAATATCAGCGTTTTTTAAAGCGTTACAATGTAGGATTTATTCATTGACGAAAGATTTCAAACATACCGCAAATCGAATAAAAATTTTCAAAAAACACTCCCCCCCCAAAAAAAAAATTAATGACAGTAATCAAAACAAATAAGAATAATATAAACTATCAAAATTTAGTCTCATTTTTCATATGAAGCAGTTTTCACTCTTCATTAATTAGCTTTTATTCTTAAAATAACTGCCTTCTGAACAACATTTAATCAGTTTTAAACGCCGAATTCAAATAATCTCATTCAAGAGCATTGCGAATTTCAGCTATTCGAGCATATTATATTAGTGGTGACGTAATAATATTATAAGAAATTTTTATTTAAAAATATTTGGCATTTTATTAATTTTGCGAAGTTTTTTTTTAAGAGCTTGCGGTTTAATCTGAATGAAGTTATCAAATATCTATTAATAAATGCTCAGAAAATTTATCTAAATAGTTCATTAAGGCGGGTTAATCACTTGTACAGATTGATTAAACTATTTGTCTTTTACCAATTTTTAAATACTCTAAAACTAATAATCCGTATTCGCGCGTGAATGCATTGAAAGATAGACCACTCAACGTGCTCCTTTTTTTTTTTCATTTTTTTAAAAATAGTATAATGTAAGAAGAATTTTTTTAGAAAATTATTTTAAATACATTAATTAATTAACGTCAACGTAATTAATTAACGGTTTAATTCCTTTAAAAAATTAAAAAAGGAATTAATTGAAATTAAAATTATGGAAATCGGGTTATGATTCTGTGGCGGTGGATATCTATATGAACTAGTACCAACATCACGCGTTGACGATCGTTTTGGCGTGATTGGTTAAGTACTCGCGTGCGGAACGGAAGGTACCCAGAACGAACCTTCCTCTCCTTCAGTTCGATTCGGGTTTTCTACTAATCCTCTTGGGGAAAATATTCTTTAACTGTGATTTTAGTGTAAAAACCGCTTTCCATAGAGATGACTTGATTTTATGCAAATGTAACTACTATTTAAGGGCCAGTCATTTAGTATACGAGATTATAGTTAAGCATTGACCGTTAAGCTGATTTCCAAGAGTTAGTAGATAGCGATCGGTGGCCTCGTATTTGACGGAGAAATCGTCAGCAAGTGATTATGTAACCAAACTTGAAGCTGACTATACTATTAGACTTCAAGAAGATTCATTCAAGAAGCTTTAATCAAGATAAGTATTTTAGATAATTTAGCTATCTGATTTCAGGGTTTAGATTTCTTATTGCTCCCAAAGTTAAGTTATGAAAGTGCATTTCGTAAAGTGTTCAAAATTAAATAAAATTAGTTATTCTAAGATCATGGCTGCTTCTCTTCCTCGAGCCCTCCCACACCCTCGACCTCCAGGTAGCGACAATTTAACATATCTTTTTTTCACAGCCAAAACATTAATAGTTAAGCATTCTTTATTAAGCTAAGATTAGGTTATTTTCAATCCTATTACCTATAAATATATAAGGTTAATAATAATCAATAGTCTAAAACAACGATACTTAACCTGAGGTCCACCGAGCAGTGTTGCCAGATCGTGTGATTTTTCGCGAATTTTGCTACTTTTTAAAACTTTCCACTACTTTTTTTATGCTATTGCTACTTCGCGAATTTTATGCTACTTCACTTGAAGATCCCGCTACTTTTTGCTATTTTCAACCATATATAAAAGTATTGGAACAAGTTTCGGAAAAATCGCAAAGAAAAAAAAATAGTGACTTTAGTACCCAAAGAAAACATGGAGTTGCAGTATGTTTCGCCACTCCGAAAAGACACGAAACTCTGTAATTTCTCTCCTTCCCCCCTACCGCCACCACCACGATTCGGAGACTATCTAAGAGGGACTCCCCTCCCACTACTCCTGTCCACTGCAAGTAGTAGAAAAAAGAAATAGAGACTCCTTCTAATCCCGATAGAAACATGAAAATGAAACATGTAATATTCTTAAAAAATACGCTTAGAGAGAATTTCTACATAAATATTAAACTAGAAAAGTAATTGTGAAAGGACAAATTCTTATAGAACTAAGTAAATTGTATAATTATCATCAATGGTACTGCATTGAATTAAAGAAAAAAATCTATTTTTGTAATTGACTTACGTTGCAGCACTAGACTTATAAAAAGTTGCATACAATGACAAAAGTAAGCACTTGTCATTTAGAGAGATTATGTGTTAAAAATCTGATTAAATCCCTTTTGAAAGGTTTTGATCTAGATTCAGTGGTGTAACGTACACCCTCGCATTGTGGAGGGCCCAAAGCCTGACTGACGCCAAGTACGTATTAGGTCTTGGGGTCCAAAAGCTGACTTTACAAGGGGCCCAAATATTCTCCGTTACGCCACTGCCTAGATTCCTCTCTTTCCAATCAACTACTTGTCTTACTATCCCTTTACTTAAGTTAATAGAAGGATAGAATTAAATATTGTTAAATTACAGCTGCCAATTTTAGCAGAATTTGAGTGGATTAATTTACTTTTTCAAAGTGATCATGGTGTGATCATTGCAAATTACTGAAAGCATTAAGAGATTGCACCTATTCTTTTAAGAAAAAGAATTTACTTTAAATGTATGAATCTCTCGAAGTTGACATGAGTTTAAAAAGCATTTATTTGCCTATTGAAGTATTTGATGATGTCTTTTTGAATAAACTGACAAGCAAAAGTAAAATAATTTCTACAGAATCTACTAAAGAATTCTATCAAAGATGTCATAATTTTCTCAAGATTTCATGTGAGCAACTTTTAAACCGAATCCCTTCAAATTACGGGACTTTTAAAAAAGATAAAAAAAAATTTCCCTGAAATTTTTTAAAATTCAAATCATCCTTTTTTTTTTCTTATCTGCCTTTAGAATTAGCAGAGCAATCTAAATTATATGTGTTCTGGAGAATCAATGGAGACAAATTTTCAACATACAGTTGTGAAGGATGTTTTTCTATCTAAATCTGAACTTTTAAATGATGATGGAGAATTATTTTGGTGTCACATTTTTAATATAAAAGACGCAGTTGGAAATCCATTTTTAAGATATTTAGCTAGATTTTCTTTAAAGCTTTACTGCCTACCCATAAGTAATGCCACTGTAGAAAGGGCATTTTCCAGAGTGACGTCAAAAAAGACAAAATTAAGGAATCGAATGTGGCTTGAACTGTTTGAGTCAATCCTCAGAATCAAAAAAAACTTTGGAAGAATGAGGGACTTGCTGCTTTGATTTCATACCATCGCCACAAATGCTTCAATATAATTCAGAAATTTATAAAAAAGACACAGCAGATCACGATACTTAGCAGGAAGAATTTGAAAGTATTTTAAATGAATTAAATAATTAAAGCATTTCAACGTATTTTTTAAAAAATAGTTTTACAAAATTAAAAAATTATATTTATGAATTGCAAGTGAAAATCGATTCGCTACTTTTCGCTACTTTTTTTCCCTCTTCGTGCTACTTTGCTGCGGAAGTTTCTGGCAACTCCGCCGAGCCTTTTTAAGTGGCGCGGTCATGACTCATTGCTCTGAAAAATTCAGTTATTTAAGAACAATGATGGGAAAATTTGGAGGGAAATTTTTTGACAAAAAATCAAATCTATCAATTTTGCTTTTTTGCTGTCGAAATCGAGAACGGCTACGAATTGATATTCTTTTTTTCTATTTGTAACGGTTATGCTTAGTGATAACAAACAACAGTAGAGTAGAGACAATTTTGTGGGTGGAACTAATTTTTAACAATCCTTCATACCTTGCAAACGAAAAATACTCGAACGTTTTGGAAGTTGACTGTTTTGTAGTGAAAAACAAACATGGAACAGTAATTGTTTGATTTGTCACGAAAGTGCGGCATTTAAAAATGCCAGTAAACAGGAATCATTCAATGACACTTTCTCTCCAAGATCTCTTTCAAGAGATGTACATAGGCTTTATATTAAATATTCTTTAGAACAGCAACAAAGTGTTTTGTAAGTGGTAATGCCCCAACAGGAGCAAAGACATCCTACGAAGTTTGTTATATTATTGATAATCATATGAAACCGTTTACTGATGCAAAAATTGCGAAAGGGCATTTCTGAAATTCTTTTAATTTAGTGTTAGTGACAAAAATAAGAAAAATATATAAAAAATAATAATTAAAAGAAGCAAAACAAGACTTATAATATTTTGATCAATTTTCCACACAAATAGCTAACATATGTGTGCAGCCCGCGTGATATGGCTGGCATATGTATGCAGCGCAGCAGAAAAAAAGATTGAGTACTCCTAATCTAAAATAATTCTACAATTCAGAGAATCAACGACATTTGTGAAATAACTACACTTTTGTACAGCTTATTTGCTTATCATACCTATAAGTGGAATCCGTCTTTTTAGAATGGGTTTATTTAACTAAAAAAAAAAAATTTCCCTTTTTTTTTCTTTCTGTAATGAGAAAATCGCAAACAAACTCAAGTAAAATGTATTATTAGAGATAAAAAAAACATTTAGCAATTCGCGAAATAATAAAAAAAACACTTAAATTCTCGTCGATTCTATTTTTAATTGTTTTCATTAATCCTTATCTTTTCTAGAGGGTTCGAACCTGATATCTGAAATAGCTCGAGTAGAACATTTGGAATAATTTTTTTTTTTATTCTTTTTTTCTTGGGCGAGATCGATAAGTAACTGAAAGCGATCGGATACTGAGGTGATGAAAAATATAACACTTCAAAAATCTTAAGTCACGTAGCCAATAATTCGAGGAAAAATATCTTTGTGCGCAAAAAAAGAACAAATTAAAGAACAGAAAGATTAAAGACTTTATATGTAATGAACTATCGGAAAAAAATCTCATGTATTCGATACACAAGTACATGTGCTTTTCAAAAGCAGTAAGATGTAGTTGCTGGTATTTAAACAATTGTAAAAAAATGGAAAATATACCTTTTTAAAAATCTTAAATATCACTTAAATATCCTACTTTAATTGAAAATGAATGATCCGTTGTTGGCAAAATCATGCTAAAAATATTAAAAACACATAATCAATGGTAAAAAAATCAGTGAATCTGTATATTTTTAAATTTTAATTTTTCTGTGAATATAGTTTTAGATATTTTGTTATGCAACTGCTCAACTGGCTTATGGCAGAGAGCTTTATATATAGCAGACAAAATAACGGGAAACGCTTGGTATTTAAATTATATTTTTATTAATAAGGGTTTAAATCACACTTTTAGCAGAGTGAGTGAGTGAATATTAACTTCGCACTGTTCAGCTGCACCAGGGCTTTTGACGACGGACCACGCAATTTTGAGCCATGGTCAAGTGAAGTGGACGTTACCTGAGCTGGCACCCCTTTTCCTTAGTACCACACCAATAGGAGGACGTTTCACCTCTTGACAGATTTAGCCTGCATCGTTTCCCTACGCAGCGGGTCTTTAGTGGTACTGGACTTGAACTCGTGACAAGGCCAGCCACGATCCGATACCTATACCGCTCGGCTACCGCAGCCACACACTTTTAGCAGAATTAAGAAAATAATGATCTAAATCGCATAGAATCTTATTTTATTGGAATGTGTGTATTATTTCTAGAAATATTCGCGGGGGGAGGGATCTGTTAGTGAGTCATATAATAAATTATTTTAAACTAGAAATTAATCTGCAATACATAAAATACTTTTTTTATTGGCTTATATAATTTTTCTTATTATCTTTCTTCTTAAAAATTAGCACATCTTTTTTCATTAACTTTAGTGCAAAAATAAGAGATCTCTATATATATTTTTAAGACGTGATTAGAAAATGGATAGTTGAATGTAATAAATTAATATACAGTCGAACCTCTATA
>BMAV01027698.1:280684-309200 GCA_019973955.1 Trichonephila inaurata madagascariensis
GGCGAATATACCTAAAAATTAAAAAATACAGCTCGAAAGTATAGGTGCGCGTTATACGCCGGATTTTACGGTATGTAAAGCGATAGATATAAAAACAGGTTCATTCTATTTCTTTCTTTGCGTTGGATGTTAGTTTGCTTGGTGCTCATTTCTTCATTACTTTGTTCTAAATTTCTGAAAATGAGTCATTGATGGTATTTGAGTGAAAAAGCAATTATACGGATTCATTCTGGCGTACGACCATCAGAGATTGTCCAAGCCTTAAATCTCAACCATGCGATCATAAGCTGCTTGTGAAATCACTATCAAAATGAACATACAGTTTCACGAAGACATGGTAGTGGACGACCTAAAGTTGCAAAATCACCTGTGAATACCGTGTGTCAGCTTGTTATCTGTGTTGTAAACTCGGTGTTATTGGACTGATTCAATCCTTGAACTCTCATCGAGAGTCATGATATCATCAGAAATAGTGATATACCGACAAACTGCTTGCAGTGGCTGTTGAAAGTCATTCGTATTTCAGACACCCATTAGATCATATGCTATTGACACACAGCAACGGGCCAATGTAATGTTCACTGCTACATTTTCTAAATCTTTAATTCCATTGGTCATTTAAACCAGTGCTCCGCAACCTTTTTATAGCCGCGAACCGGTCAACGTTTTTTAATTTTACCGCGGCCCGCTGAGGGGGAGGATGTTGATTGCTTATATTTTAGACTGTTTTGATTTAATAATTTTAATTTAATTGTATTTATTAGTGACTTCTGAATGAAATATAGCTGCACCAAAAAATGAATATAAAGTGATTTATATATATATATATATAACACGGAATATTAAGTGATTTTCATAAAAAAGTAGCCCAAACCTAAGAAAAATATACCGCAGTAAATAAAAACGAAATAATTTAATGTTTCTTGTGCGGACGTGTAGTATTTAATCCACTGACCGGTAGCGGTCTGCGGACTGGGGGTTGCGGAACACTGATTTAGAAGATTATATCCATTATATTTTTGTGTTATTCCAGTGATCCAGTCCATCCTTTTAGGCATTTTAGTTTATTAGACGACACACTCACAGAAGACATGTATACAGCATAAAGTAGATTACACAACTGATTCTACAAGCTAAAAACTGTATAACTCTCAGATGACTTACAACACCATCTATTCATTTTACATTCAATTTACAACATTCACTGATGAGTCCCGATTTGTGATATAAACAACGATTCTCAGCAAATACGGATCAGGAGAATCTCAGAAACGCAATCTTAAGCTCATGATACCACTGAAAGACACAGCTACTGCCCTGCTGGTCTCATGGTTTGGGCAAGGAAGTGGCGGCTTACGATAGTGGTTCTTTTCTTCGAAGTTTGAGACTTTTATATAATTTTGACATTCAATGAATGGAATAATTCCCAGACACAGATGTTACCTATTCATTTGAACAATACTTTATTATAATAAAACCACATATATTTATCAATCTACATCATTAAGAAATTCTTCAGTAAGCCGACGTACCTATTCATCTCTTGGGGTTATCTTCTCATGAACGGCTGAAATCAGAAATGCGTTGAAGGCACCAAAAGATGGGAAATAATCCGAGGAATACCTTTGACCATGTGTCATGTCTGGAATAGCTGAACAGGAAAATGGATCACTGAGGCAACTAAGGGAGTATGAAAGTGGTTTGGTACTACGAAATATCATTTGAGCACATTCAAACATTTATTTTGTGAATATCCTCTGTATTTGATAAAAGCTACTAGCAGCTGATGATATTTAAAATTCCTATGTTATATAACTTGGGGAAGCTGATTTACAGTATTTTGTTTTTGGCTCATATTCGTTTTTTTTTTCAACAAAAGAAAACGAAACAGACATCAACCTTTTACACGGGCATCGTCTTTATTGCTGTGGCGCATACAGACTATTGTCATGGAAAGGGTTATGTTTTTCTTTTTTTAAAAAAAAAAAGGTGGATGAGAGCCCCGAGACATTATCTATATGCTAAAAATTGAAAATATGTTAGTTAATGGGAGGGGTTTGAGCCCTCAACCTTCGCCATTGCTTTATTAGAATCAATACTTAAACACGCGACTCAACCAAAGCATCGCCGGCTACGAGTTTGATACAGTATCCATTTGGCTACCACGACTTTCCCGCTCTATAGCAGTGGCTCTTAAATTTCCGGCCACCGAAACCCCCTCCATGTATTAGCCTGAAATCGCGTTCCCCTCAAGATTTTGAACACCCCTCCCTGACTCCCAATGCATCGCTGAGTGATTTAAATACTACATTTATCTTGCTGGCGTGTTATGAATTCAGTTCTTAATCTTTGCACATATTTTTCAACTATTTTTTGAAAATATTACGTTGCTGTAATGGCTGTGTAGTTGAAAACAATAAGAAAAACTGAATTAATATTCTTGACTGAAATACATGTTCTAGAAAAGCTCTTTTCATTTAATTTAGTGAACTAATCTAGTATGGCATATCTTTTAATTTTTCCACGAGACCTTTCAGAATCTGTAAAAGAGGGTTATCTTAATATTAAAATAAAAGACTTTGGAGGGCCCCCTAGAAAGGCACTGGGGACCCCTAGGGGTATGCGAATCGCAGTTTAAGAACCACTGCTCTATTAAAATCAAAACAAAAGGTAATAAATTTTTTCCAAATATGTTAATTTGTCAAGATTATTAAAAAAAATAAGTCATTGATTATACATACATTAGAAACGCACTGTTAATACCTTATTTCGTGTAATTTGAATAGTAATATTTTTGTTTCAAAGGAATTATTTTTCAAATATTTTAGTTACATTATTGTATACGTTATTATATATGGTTGCCAATAGATGGCAGCACTATCCGAAATATAAAAATTTGATTATTTCCATGAAAATAATCGCTATTTTTATTTAAACGTATTTAATTCAATTCACTGATTTATCTGAAAACATTATGTAATCAAATTAAAACACTAAACTACAGTTTTTCATTGGATTTATTTTTTATTCTTGGTGCGTAATGAAACATTTTGTGAAAAGTTTTTCTTTTTAAATCAGAGTAGATTTACATTTTAAAGGTTTGCGTGAAAGAATTTATTTTATCTCAAATAATACCAAAATAAAAGGATTAATTTCATTAAAAAAGTCAGTATTATAACAAAATTACATTGTTTAAATTTAAATTTTTAAAAATTAAATATTAATTTTCACATTTAAAGTTGTAGAGGGAGTTTTCATTTCGGAAGTAAAACATTAGATTTTATAGAAAAGTTGAAAAGTTTAAAATATATATTCAATATTTTGTATGGTAGTTATTATCTAATACAATCTAAGAGAACATAAGTGTTCTATCAAAAAAAGTGTGATTATAGATCGCATTTTTAAAAAGAAGCAATGGAATTTCAATCTCTTAGAACATATAATAATAAAATAAAACAAATAATTTTATTTACAGTTATAGTATTTGATTTTACGATTAAGAAAGTCTGGTGTGAGGTGATAGGTCGTGTTTAGTGTGAGATCAGTTACAACGAAAACTGGCATCAAACAGCGAAGTTAGTGATCCTGTCTCGAGAATTAAAGATATAAAGCAAAAAAAATTATTAAAAAGCTCAGAGTGCCCTCGATTTAGTATAAAAGGACTCCTTCACAATATAATTGAGAACAAAGCTTGAAAGATTCGCGTTTGTTTGGTCACGATTTCCCAAACCTAGGGGTTAGAAAGAAGTGGAAGGAAGGTGTGGCTGCATGAACTGTGTGTGGTGAAACTAATTCAACTCTTAATTTCACTGCTGTCATTTGGCAACACAAAATTGTCATTCCATATTATTTACCTTTTTGCCGAACATCGCGTTACAATGCGTCTCATATGTTTTATTTAGTAACAAGCAACATTAAAATCCCTTTGCTCATTTATGATTTGTAGAACATTGTATTAACCTATAACAAAAACATTGTGAACACCCATTATAGTAATTTAATGTCTTTCTCCAACCCTTCATCATACTTCACCAAAGGAAAAAAGATCCTTTTCGACTAAAAACTAATCGGCGTCGATGTTTCCTTAGATGGTGCATGATTCTTATTGCAAAGGGTTGATGGTTCAGCAGCATGATTTATTGATTGTGCTTACAAACTGAGTGGTAAATTTCATGCTAATTATACAAACCCGTTTCCCAAGCCGCACAAATTCAACTGATATGTGAATTGTATGAAATTCGTATACTACGCAAATATATAAGAAAATTTATACCAGTTCGGCAGGGACCACAGTAAAAGAATTCCACAGAACAAAAAGATTACTAGTTCCATAGTGTTGTACATTGAAGCTCTCAATTATACAGAAATTTTTAAATAATAAGTAAAGTTGATGACTAAAACACTAACAGAAGAGTGGATGCCTCGAGAAAGTTTTCCTGGAAGTCCACATAGATCAGCCAAAATAATGTAAACCATTTAAGAGAGATGGGTTATGCGATCAGAGCCGTCCTAAAGAGGAAATAAGCATGCAACCTCTCACTTCCGCAAAGTAACATAATAGATATCAGTGAGGCCTCTCGAAAAGTCGCATCTGAATCATTCTGAGGGAAACCAGAGCCTGTACCGGCTAACATTTGAAAAGGCTTTATTGGCAGGGGATGCTGACAGACATTAAGACTTTTGCATCTTTATCTCGAGCCGGTTAGAAAAAAGCCAACCATCCTGAAAGATGTTATACACTGCTGGCCATACAAAATGCAAAAACTTGAAGGTAGCATGTAAACCATGCGAAATATATATATTAGTTGGCGGCGATGAAATGTGCGAATCATTAGCATTATAGAGCAGACGCACATCATGGGTGACAGTAGCACCACCCGCAAGCGTTATAATAAGGGAAGAGCAGATTGGCAATTCTAAGTACGGCAATTGTTTTTCTTTCTTTTTTTTTGCATAAGTTGTTTACCTACGCCAAGTGGAAGACTTCGAGCGTCTTTTGACTCTATAAAGATTGCGGATTATTCTTCAGAGAAACCAGTCACACACACACACACAAAGTGTTGGACGAATCCAAACAACTGTGATGCGGATATATCATCTCTGAATACAAGAAGAAACGATGGACCAACGGGGGCGATCGCATCCACCTTGTTGTTCCACTGCTCGTGATGACAGGCGGATTGTGCGCATGGCAGTGATGGATCACGCAGCTACATCATGAACCATAACACAACAGATTCAGTTAGTTACTCATCATTTGGCGTCTGTTCGTACTATCCGACGCCAATCAGGCAGCACCCTTCTTCATAAGATATCAAAATTGAAGCAGTAATTGCCATATACAATCCAGTACAGTGGCGTAACATACATTCCAGCATTGCGGGGGGGCAGGGACTCTAGGGGAGCCAAAGCTTGACTGACACTAAGTACGTATTTGGGCTTCGGGCCCAAAACCTGATTTTAAAGAGGGTGCCCTAATATTCTCTGTTACTCCACTGATCTAGTACCTAATCATCTAGAATGGTAGTTGCTTTAGCTGATATTTTCTTTCACCTGATTCGAACTTATAGGATGCTTTTTGTAGAAACATGAGATTTATTGGAGCCCTTGACCAATATTTTAGAACTTTAAGAGACATGTTGCAGGCACACTTAACAATATATCATCTGATAAATCGTACAATGTGTAGCATGAAATAAAAAATTCAAGATGTGTATTGTAGCTGTGTGACGAGTCTTTACGTGACCTTCACTAACTAATCTGCTTGGGGAATCTTTGGGCTAGCATTCGCGTTTATTTCACAGCCATCCCTATCAAGAAGAAACCCTGATGTGCAAATTAGTTAAAGTATATAAAGTTAGAGTTTGATAATTGTAGGTCAGAAGGAGGGGAGCATCTGAATGCAGCGTTACTAGGGTGAGATTTAGGATTTACCCATCTTGTGTGTGTGTGTGTGTGTGTGTGTGACTTAAGGAAGGAGTTTGGCTACTACACTAAATTCGTCAATCAGGAATTAACAGGTTAGGAATGTGTGATTCAAGCTAAACTAATCTGATTACGTGCGATTGTTCACTTAAGTTGGTTGCTTTCTTTATATCACTCCTAGGGCTTCCTTTTGTAGTTTACTTTGTTGTTGAATAGTACAACTGAATAATAATAAATTAGATTTATCATGGAGAGTTCTTGTCATGTTTCGTTCCCTCCCCCATCTTTAAGTAGACAGGACAATGAGGAAGCGACTTCAGGCAGAACTCGCTTACAGCTGATAGAGAACATATTGTACTCCAAAAATAAAGGTCTCTGCCGATAACTAATTGTTCCTTGTCTTTCTCTTCTTATAGAATAAAAGTGTCAGATACTGCGAAGAAACTACCAAACATTTTACATTGTATCCTATGTAATATTGAGCTCAATGTATTTTTTTGTACTATAAATCGAAGTCATTCTACAACGTTTTAACTAATTTTGCTCCCTTATATATTGCCATTTTTAAGATGCGATTACTAATCTGCTGTTTGCCAATAGGTGGAGCTGTAATTAATTTCATGTTGTAAAGCACAGCCAGTTAACGTATAACCAGACATTACATTTAAAGAAATAGCTACCTATCACCATCCTAAAGTTATGGAGGGGATACAGGATTAAGTGTTTATCCTGTATATGAAGTTTAGTTACAACTGTTCGAAGTAATTAAAACAATACAAAAGAATAATGATAAAGATATGATTTTAAAATGACAAATTGCATTTTCTACTACAAATTCATAAAGAAATATGTTTTTATTGGTAGTACAAGTAGGCTGCAAAGAAATTTTACAAGAGGGGAGGAGGCATTACTAATTTTGAATTACATAGGACCAGAACATAACCATTTTTATGTTAAAGCGTCCTCATCGCTGAAGCGCCTCATCGTAAATATTTTTAACATTTTAATTAAAATGTATAATGCTCTACTTTTAAACTGAAAATGCATCTTTTCTCTAGAGAAGGTGTGTGTGTGTGTGTGTGTGTAGATGTGGGTGGGAGAGTTAGCGAGGGGTTGTGGNTGTGTGTGTGTGTGTGTGTGTGTGTGTGTGTGTTTAACTACATAAGATATTTTATTCAATGATTCAAACAAATTTCCAGCACTTAATTGTAAAATTTTATTACATAAAAAAGTCTGATTATTATAACAAGATACACAACATGCTTAAAACAAGTAGTAATTAACTTGCATTCGAAATTCGTAATTTATGTACAAATTTTTAGTCATCAAAAAACTTACAAAATTCAATCATTATTCTTACTTATCGCTTCTATATTTTCAAGACTGCAACTCCAGTTCATCCAAAATTTTAGTCACATCGTAAATATGTTTTGGTGATTTTAAAAATATATTTTGGTACTTATGTATTATACCGTCGACTGATTTCACCAAATAAAAAGATGTCACCAAATGCTGTCATCATCATTATTATTGTTTTGAAGTATGCGCTGGAATGGTTTTTCACAGTGTTGGCATTTGGCGACGTCTTTTGATTTGAAGTTCATCAATGGTATAGTACGCAAGTTCTCAGATTTCAATTATTAAATTTTAAATTATCATCGAATTCTATTATTTTGATTATAGTTGTATAACTGAAGTTAAGGAACACATTATATTGAAAATCGTACGAAGAAAAATATATTAACAAGTGTAAATTTATTATTATATGTGTGATTCAAAAATATTTTTAATCAAGCAATAAACTTTGTATTATAAACACGTAACAAAGTTTTATTGTGCTTATTTTAACTAAAGCAAATGAAAATATTTATAAAAATTTAATGTATTGATAAAAATTATTTTATAGATTTTTATAAGCAAAATTTTATAGTTAGGTGTGCAATTTTTATTTTTTCTGACAACGTGACTAGAAATTAGAATCTAAATAAAAACTTTTATAAATCAACTAATATGAAGAATTAATTATTTTAAAAAATATATATTTTTCAACAGAAAGAATAATCGATTGCTTTCAAAATTTCAAATAACGTTATAAACTTTTTTTTCCATTCATTAACAATTTTTTTCATAATATAAAAAACTTTTGGAACTTACTATGAGAAGTATAGTATAATCTTATTTTAGATGAAAATTTCATTTTTTATTACTAAAAAACCTCATTTTAATATCAGATAAATAGAAAATATAAAAATGGACTTTTTAAATATATTTTTCAAAATGATCACATTGATTTTGACCTAATTAACAGCAAATACATTATTCTTTGACTAGACATAACTCTATCAATAAATGATTTTGTTAGTAGTTTTTGTTGAATGAAATAATTTTTATTCGAATAAATCACAGACTCTTATATTCTCGACCTCAGACATTCTCACAACTAAATTAAGTGACTCGTAATGCCCTAAATAACTTACAGAATATATTATTTAATTAAATATAATTAAAATAAAGATTCATGAAATTTTTAAGCCAATTATACAGAATATTGCACAGTCAGAAATTCAGTTTAAAGTTTCTTATAGTAATATATATATAATCGTTTGTTTAATTTAAAAGATATAAAACAATTAGTAAATGTGTAATGATTGCACTCAAATTAAAATAATTAAGTTATTCATTAACATTAAAACGAACAATTCTATACGAAGCATTTAAGTTTTACTTTTTACATATTGAATAAAACTATAATAAAAATAACAATATAGCATGCATATAGCACACTTAAGAGATAAATTATGAGTACACACAAAAAGTTATAGTGATACATTATCATAATTGAGTAAACTCTACGAAAGAGCTACTACTAATCAAAATACGTCTTTTTTTAATTCAAAAAGCACCAAAATGAATGGTTATTTGTTACTTAAAATTCTTAACAGTCCCGTGATTTATTGGTTCAGACAAGACGATTCAAACAGAATTGTTCTACGGCAGTGAAACGCTCTGTGACCGCTGTCAAGTGAATAATCTTTTCTTTCAATGCCTTGTCCAGGCGATGATGATTTGATTTTCTATAAAAGACACTTCCTTTTTTTTTTTGGCAGAAGAGATAAAAATAAACATTTTGATCCTTGCTCATCGAGATAAACACACTCAATAAAATAAAACATTCTCTGCCAAAAAAAAATATTTTTTAAATGGATGGATTTCCCTTCAGCTTTTGACTTCTAAAAATTAGAATTGGGGGGAAAAAATGGAACATTTCCGAAAATGCAAGAGGTTGATTTTATTTTCTTATTTAACAAAGGAAAACTGAATTGTTTACAAGCTGTTAAACTACGTGCGTTATTATATGCAATTCTAACAAAAAAAAAATAGAAAACGTATGGGGGATCTGATGATAATTTTCAATTATATATATATCTCTCAGCTCTCCCTAAATTTCTAATTTCAAAAAAAGTATTGACATATAATTAAAAATATATATTTTACCAACAAAACATTTTTTTTATTTTATGAATAAATGATAAAACAATATATTCATATCAAATAGAGCTCAAAACCAGGGGCGTAGCTACCGCCATATCTACAATATTAATAATAAAGGAACCCAAGGTGCAGGGGCCCAAATGTTTGCAATATTTTGACACTTTCAAATAAGTTTTGTTAATTTGATTTTTATTTATTTTTCAAAAAAGGTCTCACGAAGAATTTAGGTATAGGTAACACTCGGGACTATCTACGCCAGTGCGGCAAACAACTACCTTTATCAATATTAGATGTAAGCCTATGTTTAGAATTTATAAAATCCCTTTCACAGAAAAGAAAAATTGATGGAAGCCAAAGGTTTTCTCTCACTTACGTAACAGTTAAATGTACAGTTATTATTATTATCAATTACAACGACGATATCCTTTATGAAAATAAAATCAACCTTTAAATTATTCCAAGCACATTTGATCGTATACATTCTTATCTCACTAAAAATGGCATTTCAATTTTAAATTCTAAATGTTTTTCGCTTCGAACAATCACAAGCCAAAAATTGTGATGTACTAATAGTTTTACATCTTTATACACTTCAATATTCCATCCAAGTAGATACCCCACCTGCACACAATTTCAGTAGACAACAGCCACTCCAGAAAACTAAAATCGATTAATCATCCAAAAGATTAATATATCGATAGCTGAACCATCATCAGTTTATTTTCACGTTTCAAAATGATTGAAGTTCCTATTTGCCTTTGGCTTGTCACCGTAGACGAGAATGATGTACTGATCCGAAAGGAGGCAATGTTTCTGTGATGGTGGACGCGGCGTCTTCCGAGTATCGTGGACGCTGGTCTTTTCTGGTCAGCAACAGGCAACTACCGCAGGCAGCCAGTAAGCCTATCTGAAGGAACAGAGCACCCAAAGATGTCACCACGACTACCGTCTTCGTTGTGCACACTATCTCTTCAGAGTCTTCCATTTCACGTTCGTCTACAAATAATAATTAAGATGTACTTATGATAAATATGTATTTGAAGAATATATAATCACACTTTAATTAAAATACGTAAGTATGTCTTAGAAATAGTTTTAATGTTTAAGCTATCAGTGTGTGTTTTAAGTTTTTAATATTAATCAACGTGATTTAAACACAGAACACTTTTTTTCAAATATAAATAATTACATCCTAATAATAAATATTTTACTTTCTGTACACCAGTTGTCGGAATATGAGCAATATTGCATTTTTTATTTTCGAAAATTTTTACTGGGTGTGTCTAGACTTCTATTTTTAAGCAAAGATAAGGAATTAGTTACATCAAGCTTGATGCTGATAAATGATAGTGGGTCTTCATATGAAAGTATGGCGAGAACATATTGGAAGAACCAAGGATCCTCTACAAACCTTCAAATCTTCAAGAAATTGACCATTGCAACAGCGGAGGCTTGATGGTCTGGGTAGACATCACGTTGGATTGCCGCACACACCTCATTGAAATAGACATAGTGTCTGCTGTGAAGTATAAGGATGAGGTCTTGGAGTCCTGTGTTCACCTTTTCACAGCTGCTATGGGCCCTGTTTTTATTTTAATAGATGACAACACACAAGGCACATAGAGCTCATTTGGTCAATGAGTTTCTGAAAAAGGAGGATATTCACCGAATGGTATGGCCAGTTAGATCTCCAGACCTTATCCGTACAGAGCATGTCTGAGACGCTCTGGAGAGGACAATTGAAACCCACAAACTACCTCCGAGGACCATCCAAGGCCTGAAAACAGAGTTGCTGAACCATTACCAGAGGATCTCATAAATTCCCTTATTTCCAATATGAAATCATGGTGTGAGGTCTGTTTATATAACGTATATTTTACGTCCCTATTAACTAATTTTAGTTTTGTTATATTTTGCAACTACCGTTTCATACCTTCCGACTTCGATGAATCCCTCACGATCATGCGTATGTATTTTAACTGTTGAATGGCTATTTTTTTTTCAACGTAAGAGCCCTATATACATTCCAAATTTTATTAAAATCTGTCCAGTAGTTCTAGAGATAATTGACGAAATCTAAAAATTGTCTTAATTTTGAAATCCAGTGCAATAAAAATTAAATCTAATTCAGTTATCGGAATATTCATCACGAACTCATACATTACCCTAATTTTAGTTCTTGAGGTGTAAAGGTATTTAAGAAAGGTATTCTTGAGGTATTTAAGAAAAATTGAATTTTAGAATGTAAGACTTGTGTGTGTGTATGTATAGGCACTCAATATTTGCAATATGAAGAAAAAAAAATGAAAAATAGATCCATTCTTTTTAAATAAAATAAAACTTGTTGGGTATAATGCAGATCTGATGAAGTTCAAATATATAAATGAGGGAAGTTAAACCCCCAACTTCCATTCAAGATAACATATTGGTGATTTTGACACAGATAGTTGTATAATTCAATGTTCCTAAATTCATTCGTTAAAATATAATCTCTATGTTCAAAAACAATTAATATAACCGTTCAAAGCAAGATATTAATATTTAGCTATATTAAACACAAAATGTTATTGCAACTTTAATTTCTTTTTTACGAAAGGCATGAAACCTGCCAGTGAGTTATCATACATTCTTTTTTAACTCTCTCTCTCTCTCTCTCTTTCTCATTTTCGAATGCAATTTTATATTAACTACAAAAACTTTCAAAGAATTTCATACTTCAAAATCAGTTAGGACTTAAGACACGTGCTGAGGAAAGGTTTAATAAGTGCTACAATCCTCCTCATAAAAATATCCCAATAGAATTAGTTGGTTAACCCCTTAACTTCCAATTAAAAGTTACACGATTCTCTCCCCAGTGCCACCGTTTATCACATAAACGATCGTACGCAATGTATTGGGGAGAAAAGAAAAAGCACAAATTTTATCCCTGAAATAAGTAAATCCTTCTCAAACATTGTCAAGATCATTCTATGGATTTCAAAGCCTTCGGAATCGCTTTACTAATACCAGTGCAAAGAAAAGAAAGACGTATATATACCTTCAGTGGAAAAACATGTATATATATATATACGTTTGAGCCCTTAATGCACGGTTGAGTGAGACAGATAAATACGTCGGTGGCAATAAACGTTTCTCGTTGTGTATTTCCGACCGCTAAACATAGTCAATACGTAACGAAATTTTGAACCACAGTCAGATGACAAGGTCGATACTTGAATAGGCACCCCACTTTCCACATCCACACCACCTACATAGATGAGTAAAAACTATAAGAGATTAAACACCAGATATCAATAGATACTCTTAGCAATAGCTTACCAACAAGAGAACCAGTCGGCCCAGTATTATTTCCGAAAGGAGATCCTTCCACGACAATTGCAGCAACCAGTGGATAATCGGGTACGATATCATTTTCGGTGCTAACTTCCCTCCTCCTCCTCTTCTTGCCCCAGGACTGGGTACCACTTGGACAAACGACTGGATTGCATTCCTCCAGGCAGAAGTGGACATTCACCTGGAAGCGAACGACGGAATCTTCCGCGAACTTGAACGCTTGGAACTTGGACTGCAAAGATTTAGTTCCCGGAATTTTGTCGAAGGGTGGAAAAATTCTTGCATCACTGGCGCATCTAGAAATTGAATGACAAAAGTCAGAACGAATTTAAGAAGACTTAATTAAAACAATATTGAATAGTTACACTAATAATTATCATCAGATATGCTTAATATGTTAATAAAGTTCAGAGATACACCCTAGTTTTTTTCTATATAAAAAAAACATTAAGTTAAATTTGTTAATCTTATAAAGATAGATAAGTTATTTCTCCTGTAATGTTCTTTTGTCAAACTCTATTTTTCAACTTTTATTTCCATTACTTAGTCCCATGTTTATTTTCCTGCTAAATGTCTGTTACTTGTTTTGCCATTGCTCAGATTCCGGAGCAGTTATCACAAAAAATAACGAAAACAATTAACATCTTTGATAATTACTATTTTAAAATTCAACAAATTATACTGAATAAATACTTGATTCACGATTGATTTGATGTTATTTTCTATGAGATTTTGACAGTTGATTAGAAATTAAATGTTACAGCAGAACGTAGGGGGAGAGTTGTAAAAACACTACCCGGAAAAAAATATGAATAATTGCTTTCTTACTTTCAATATACATGCGTATATATTAATTTCATCTATGATGTCATTTTAAAAGATAGTTTCTAAATTAAAATGCCACGCTGTTTTAAACTACAAGTAAAAGGAAATGCTTCCAAAAGAAGATTCCAAAAATATCTGTAAATTTAAATTTCAAAAATAAGCATTAACGGAAAGATTTAAAAAAAAATCTCGCATCCATGTATGAAAAATATACAATACCCTTCGCTATCAATAAGTTCAATCATTTGGTCCGATTTTCCATTTTTCGCTGTCATATCGCGAGCGAAAATTCCAAATACACCTGAAAAATAAAAATTCTTTAAAAATCTATTAAAATTTGAGCAAAGTGAGAAACTGATGCATCAGACATATAAAAAGCAGTTTTATAACATTATATAGTACTCATTTTAATTTGTGCAAAGATACGTTATTTCAAAATACTGTATTTAATTTCTTGGGATTATTTATTTATTCTACAAAATTGCAAAAATAAAGCAGCTTCGAAACATTGTTTCAAGATGTATTTTGCTTACAATTATTAAAAATTAGGCATTTTTGCTATATAAGCTAAACGGGATCTCTTTCAATATTACAATTTTAATCAGTTTTAGTTTTTGCATTTATCGTGGATTTTTAAATGAAACAAAGTGACTCATAACATTAAAAAATAAGTTTTTAGATGACTGCCAAGTAAAATACTTACGCCTATACCGTCGACCAATTTCGTCAAATCAAAAGACGTTGCCAAATGCCGCGATATATAGTCAATAATGGAAACCATTCCAGCACACGTTCGAACACAGTAATAATAACAATGGCGACGAACATTTGGCGATATTTTTTCAAACCGACGATTGGTTTTTGATTGGGAAAAATAGTCGATGGTATTCTGTATCAGTACGGGAATAGTTGCAAACAATTAACCGATTAGAAAATGAACGTAAAAATTAATTGTTTAAAATATCCGACTATTTGCGACAATTCTTCTTTTTAAAAATAAAGATACTGAGATTTTTTTGAGTTTTTTAGATTTATTTAGTTCATTTTAAGAAAAAAAGGCTAACGTTAAGAAGAAAAAAAAAAAATTATTACTCCTAAAATGGGAAAAAATGGGTAAAAATTGACAAAAAATTACATAAACGGGGCCCGTACTAATAGTGAAATGTACAAATAGTAAATGAACAAATTCTCAATTTTTCAATTTTGATGTATTACTTTGCTATTCTTTTTTGAAATGACCTTCAGAATAAGAGATATTTTAATTTTTACAAAAACTAAAGCACTTTATTTTAGTTATTATATGAAATTGTTTAAAAAATCAGTGATTATATTCACTTAAAGAACTGTAAATTTTGTAATAAAACAGCAATTGATAAATCTGAAGGTTAAAACATTTCTACTATTATACAGAACATACATACAAAATTTCAGAAAATTATTTTAAAAACTTTTTGAGCAATCGCTGTCTCCGTTTGAACTTTTCGAAAAAAAAATGCATTTCGAGTAAAACGCATTTTAAAGTTTAACATCTTATGTAAATTTATGGCATCTGCTTTTACTCAAACACTTGTAGTTTTTGTTCTAGTGAACGGAAAATAAAAAACTTGGTATTTTTATGCAGCTAATAAAACGGCCTAAAAAACAAAATCATAGAAAAATTTGTCAATTTTTTTTAAAAAAAAATCAGGATTTTAGGGTAGTTGGATACCTTAATGCCAAAAAACTAATCTTTTAAAAAAAAAGAAAAGAAATTGCAGACTTACTGTCTTCATCGATTTCAATGCGGAAATATAACGGTTCTCCTATTTTTGTTCCAGAAATATCAGTGCCATTAAGATCAGTTATCCTCAAGCGAATGTTTGGAGTGGGAGCAGTTGCATTCACTACGGCTGTTACAGCAGGTTCTTGGCTTCAAAAACAAGAAAAATAAAATGCATAATTATTTATGAAGCTGAAAATAATGTTGAATGAAAACTGAGTTATATATTTACTTTGCTCATCGATTGTATGTTTATTATGTTATTTATATACCATTTATTCATCGTCACTTGTTTATTATATTCAATATATTTTTAGAATTTTCTGAAATGTAACGGGAATTTTTAATTTTATTTATTAATTAATTTATTTATTGATTAAAAAAGCATTATGCATACAGTAACAGTCACATCTTTTTCATAATACATCAAAAATGGATGAAAAATCAATGAGAACTAATATTTGTCAATATTTTTTATGTGTATATTGTAAGCTGTCGCCAATAAGGCTAACTTGGCGAGATTTGCATCATCGAAAAGGAAAAGTACCATACTTAGCACTAAAGTATTGGGAACAAATCATGGAATATTTTACACTAAAAAAATGGCTAAAAATGAATAAGTAATAAAACGAAATGTGCGCTGTTTTATACACAGTAGAGAAATCAAAATACCATTATTAAAGTTGAAGTACTTTTTTAACTTGAAAAAATGTCATACGAAAAAATGTTGAGTTTTGTCCTACACTTTAACATTATGCAAAGACAGGTTTAACTTTTTTCTAATATTTGATCCTATAATTCATGGATAAAAAAATGCTAATTTTAAAAAGGATTCTAAATTCGATATTTTCATCCAGCTACATCAATTAGAGAATTAGTCAACACATTTTTTTTCGTAGATTTTGATATGTGTGGTTGTGATATTTCCGTCTTTCATATTACTAGAATAATTCCATTTTAATACACAAGCTGAGGACATGGAGCTGAAAATGCAACTACAATAAGAGCGTTCTTAACGAACAACCATGAAAAAGATTTGTTCTTATTGGTTACTAACATCGCACTTAGAAGGTACTTGAGGGAGAGATATTGGTGATGGACTTCGAGATTCTGAATCACCCTCAGGTGATGAGTATGGCATTAGAAGCTAGTATCTCGCTCTCCAATTTTACACACCATGCAAATTTGAGGACTTTGAACCTCGATAGATTTAACGTGTACATCAACTCCTCTACACTATTGATCTTTAATGTAGTAAAGATTTGAATCCACGACTCGACGAAAACAACACCAGCTATGAATTTGACTACCGCGGCCACACCTAGAAATGGACTCTTGAATCGAATAATAAAATAGAGAGTTGAGGCTCTCATCTGCATCAACCATTTTGAAATTCATAGAAACATTTCCCCCCTGTTTTTTAGTACATTTTATTACATCAAATGCATACAATAATCTTGCAGAAATTCTATAGGATTATCATTACGCTTAAGAATTCAAAATGGCTAGTAGAGGAGAATCTTAAATCGAATTATATGTGGAAAAAGTTT
Organism: Trichonephila inaurata madagascariensis; assembly: GCA_019973955.1. NCBI lineage: Eukaryota > Metazoa > Arthropoda > Arachnida > Araneae > Nephilidae > Trichonephila > Trichonephila inaurata. The sequence continues at coordinate 297,569 of BMAV01027698.1, forward strand.
AAGAAACTGTAAAGTTTTAAGCATAATTCAAACATTGTACGTAATATATGCTTCTTAAAGTATACTATCCTTTGACGCTAACGCTATAATACAACTTTAATCTCTTAAAGGCCACCAGTGTATATAAACGTCTCAATCAGAAAAAGCATTAATTACCCCGGACGTATATATATATGTCTTTCCGAAGTATGATCTTTTCTGTGCACTACTATCTATAAAATTATTCCGAAGGCATTGGAATACAATAAAAGGACTTTGACAGTGTTTGAGAAGAATTTGCTTTTTTTTATTATTATTCCTTTTTCTCCCCCCCCCCCAGGACATCCCATACGCGCACTTACATGGAAAATGGTGGCATTGGAGAGCAAATCGCGTAACTTCTAATCACGAGTCATGGGATTAATTATAAACCGTGCAAGTTATCAAGATAAATGTTAATTTTTCTATATAATTTTATATATGACCAGCTCATGGGGTATCATTGGTAAATTAATTATAAAAAACATTTTATGTAGTACTGAACATTTATACGTAATATTATATCAGTGTAAATGAGTGTATTGTTTTTTTATTATGTCAGAATGTATTTTATTTGTAATTTTTTAAATAAACTTTTGTTTTCGACTTTTCAATATGCTCGTGTGTGTCCCCCCCCTTGTAGAGTTCCGTACAGTTTGAAAAACGCTGACGGAATCCATCTTTTTTTTAAAATTACAAATCATGATAACACAATATTATAATATATAAAAGCATTCTCACAGAGCGCTTAGTACTATTGAGGATTTTTGCATTCTACTTTCTTCCTGGAGTCGTTTTTGTAAAGTTGAGGTGAAGTAAGTAAAAAATATATATATATATATATAAAATATGAGTTTAATTTCTCTAAATGACGTAGCACATATTCTTAAGTATATCTTTCTAAAATCTGCTTTTTATATAAAATAAATAGCTTCAATAATAATAATACCCTTGAGAAATAATTCGTCCTCATTTCTATTGTCTCATTTAGAATGATTTTATTCTACTTTCAAAACATTCTACTAATTCATAATTTCTACTTTTCAACCCTGTAAATATTCTATTTAGACTACTGACTCCTGTTTCATTAGATTTTCTATAAATATACTGTTCTAACTTATTCAGACATTTCATTATAACATTTTAATATCCTGCAAAATCATAAAAATTGAAACTCCTTACCCTTGTGATACTTGAAAAGTCTTGGAAATGGTTCTGTTGGTCTCTTCAAATAGTGAGCAATACAACTTAATAACCCTATCTCCTTTTTGCTGAATCAGGGGATGATACTGAATGACAACGGTGTTTGTCAAGTGATCGTCGCTCTAAAAAAGAATTTTTATCGATTTAATAAATAATTCAGTTCTTTCTTTATAGATGAAATTTGAACTATTGCGTCAATAAAATAATTAAGAATACTTTTACGTTTTTGCAGGAATAATTGTTTGGGAAAGTCTAAAACAGAATATTTTTACATTGTCATATATGTCTGACGGAAAAAGCAACATATATTTTTAAAATCATGACAATATAAAACTGTTCAGTACATTTTTTTCTGATTAGCGTGTAACCGGTCCTATACACGCTTTTTACTAATCGTCTTGGAAAAAATATTTCTTAACTGCTGTATGTTTATAAAATCGCTTCCCGTAGAAGAACCGTGAGTTTAATTGATAAATTTAATTAGCATAATAAATTAATTTTTAAGAATTCAATCATCCAATTTCATTTTAATCCGCTTATTGCAAACATCTTTGGAAAAAGCAGTCATAATATCGCATAACCAAACACACAATTATATATGTATATGTTACCGTTAAAGTGTACAATTCAGTTATTTCATAGAATAACTATAGGTATTCTATGAAATAACTAAGGACAGACCGTTAAAGGGAAAAATAAACAATTTCAAAGATATTTTATAAATTAATTGATCATAAATAGCTAAAAAATCTCTCGAAAAATACATTTTATCTCTTTTTGCGGATGAATAATTGATAGATAACAAGGAAAGGCAGATGATATAATTTATTATTAATCATATTAATAACATTAGTTAAAAAGAAGGGGAACGAAGAATATGTTATCAAAATAGATTATATTTAAATATTATCTAGATAAATACATGCTGAGAAGAAAATCTGCTGCTTCATAAAAACATTGTGTAAACTTTTTAAAACTAAAATGTAAGAGAATATTCCTTTAAATTTTATGAGAAACCTTCATTTTACTTTTCATTATTTATTAAAGCAAGGATTGATGTGAGGACACTTTAGATATTGCACTGCTTATCATTTTTAGAAACAAGCACGCCTTTTACTATTACACATTTCCCAGCAACTTTGAGCTATTGCAACAGATCGAAGCGTTATGTCAATATTTGGAACTTCTTCAATGGAAATTAATTTTCACTCACATATACTGAACTGATATCTTGAATACAATTGTTTTATTCGGCCATCTCTAGTTCCTAAACGGAAAAATCCATCCCAAAGCAGCTAGAATCGGTTCAAAGAACTTTCGAGTACGCATTTCATACTTTAACGATCAAGTAATAGTTATTCCATAGAATACCTAGTTAAATCGTAGAATTCAATAATTTTATATACTTTGACTGACTAGTTATCTCATGAAATACCTAGTTATTCTATGAAATAAAGGATTTTATACTTTAATGGTAACATTATATATATATATTCTACTATCAAAATTGATACAACCAGAAAAGAAAGCAAAAAGTAAAACTTTACTTATTGTATGTATACAGCCCAGAGTTGGAAGATAACATGATAAAACTTGTAAACAGTTTGAGAATATACACGGTCCGAATACCGCTTCTGGCAGCTAAAACGGTTCGATCCTGGTTAGTTATCGAATCAAATTAGACTTAAGTAACTGATACTCGGAAATCATTCCTCGTTGCTTTCGCGCGTCATCAATCGTAGAAGCTGGAGAGTGGTGATGGCTAAATCTCTCAGCAGAGAAGATGTTTCAAAAAGGTGAGAGAACTAAATGTTTATAATAGGTGAGACTAGATGTTTTAAATATGTAAGAGATCTGGAGAACGTGTTGGCCAAGGTAAAAATGGAACGTTTTGTGTCGAGATACCTCACAACACGAAGGAAAACACGCGGTCTTGTGTTATTCTATTGAAAATTAAAGTCTCCGAGGCCAGGCCTTGAGGATAGGACACGGTCACCGACCTTAGGATTTGAGAAAAACTCACACGGTTGTGCTGATGACAATGACTCAAGCAAGAAGTGTTCGCGTTGTGCGCCCAATAGTTGTCCATATCCACACCAGGTCTAGGGCCATTATGACGATATTGAATATAAACAGGTCACACGTGCACTCTCTTCGGTGCTTCCAGACTCGAATACATTCATCATGATGCTGCACATAGACCCGTGACTCGTCCGAAAAGACGATATGGTGTCCGTCTTGTATCGAGTTTTATCATTCCACGCACAACTTTTCCCGTGGCTGTCTAGAAAATTGTCAAGAAAAGCATCAACAATGGTTGTCATGCAGACAATCCATGCTGCCTGTACGGATACCTATCCTGCCCACTTCAGGATTCAAGATCCGGGAGATGGCTGTACGGCCCTGCGCAGCTGATCTGGCAACATGTCTGTCTTCTCAGGTAGTAATGATTAGAGGCCGTTGAGATACTGAACGGCACTCACAATATTACCCTCCTGAACCCATTAATGTCATATTTGCCTGAAAATCATTGCATTCTGATTAATGCGAACAGCAATATCACGAAATGATAAACCACATTCTTAATTCTGCCGCTGTCGATTCCAACACGTACTGGTAGTCGTTTCTTCTTATAAGAGACATAAATCGATCTTCTCACAAAATATTAAAATTCGAATAAAAAGAAATCCCGCTATGTAACCACCCACTTCCTTTCTTCATCCCGCTACATTTGATTGAGGTTAAATGTTGTCCCAGCATTTTCTTTCCTTCGGGCGATAGATACAGTATCATCCCTCCTTTATGGTGCTGTATTTTTAACACAGCTAGATACAGATATACATATTTTTCAGCAGCTAAAAGCTAAAGACCATAATAAATCTTGCTATAACATTACAAATGAATTTTTAAAAAAATCGATAATTATCGATAAATTGAATCAAAAAGCCTAAAAATGTTTGAATTCTCAAAAGGGATGAAAAAACTTTTAACTGATTTTAATCTACATCAAAAACTACATTTTTCCATATTTTGGCATGTACTTAACCTTTAAAAGAAATCAAACGTGTGTACTCACTTCCACTTCAACACCACATTCCCCTTTGACGTCCATGACAAATTTTGTCACAGTCTGTTTGTCGCCAAAAGACTGGCAGGAGTAAGGTTTGCTCTGAGAGTAAATCCGGCCATCGAATGGTTCTCTGGTCTTCAAAATCAGCTGCATGGTCGTGTCCGTGCACGTCAGTTTCACTACACAAGTGAACAAAGAGTTATTAATTATATAAGATAATGATCAGATGTTCCGTGTTCATTCTGGGTGGACTCCAAGGTGTTTCGAATACATTGGAGTCCCTTTTCAATACTTTCATGATTAAGATGTGAAATAAAGAGCAAATCGTGCATCGCTTTATAAGTTATTAAAGTTATTAATTATAGGGATCTTTGAGGAATATATTTCTGTCAATTATGAGTGATAGGATTCTAGAGTTTGATATTATACAGGCCCGGAATTCTAAAGATGACACATGTGTACCATTAGAGGCACACGCGTGATCTTCTTTTAAAAAATTGTATTTCAATACCCACTTCACAATATAATTTTCATAAAACAAACCTCCATTGTCATATTCAAATTTTAGACATGTTCTCGGGGTATGATGGCTTACAAAACATGACAAAGGCCTACATTGAGAAAAAGAATAAGAATTTCTGATGTATATCATTTTATTCCAATAAGATGATATATAATCGAAAAAATTTTATACTCAAACTAATATTCCAATTTATATATTCTACTAGCTGTATAGCCCGGCGTTGCAGGGGCCTTTTTGACTGTAAAAAGTTTTGCTTCTTTTTTCCCCAGGGAAATTTCCCCTTTCCCGCTAGATATCAACATTTCCTGTGATTTCTATGTATTCATGTCATTAAAACATTTTTTCGAAACTTCTTCTCTTCCCCGTCTAACGGATTTCTTTCTTTATTCTCCGTTCAATTTTTAGACCGAAAAGTTAGGGGGGAGGGAATTTTAAACATAAGTTATTATTTATATACTCTATTACTTATCACGTATGCAAACCTTAGGAAACGAAATAATCATGTGTCAATATATATTTGTGTGACGAACTTTCCTTTACTAAAATATATATATGTGTCTGATTATAAGAATCATTAAATGTATACTAACAAATTTTTACTAAGAAGAGATACAAGTATAAAATCTACAATTATTATATTCCTAATTTGTTAAATGCTTAGGATGAATCTATAGTTTAATTCAAGACATTATTTCGAACAACTTATTATAAAGTCTTCAATATTATGCAATCTTTTTGTGTTTTGGATGAAATCCTGTAAAGTTAACTTGATTTCTTATGCTCTATGAACTCATCATTGACTTAATTTACTATAAAGTTAAAATACTCAAAATTTTCATTTATACGATTTATGCACAAGCTTGAGTATATAATTCAGTTGCTTGCAACTATTTCTCCCTACTTAAAAAAGAATAAGATAAAAAATTAGCGTGGATTATTTATTCCAACTCACAATCCAAACAATTCTCCCTCTGATAATAAGATGTCCCTATTCTCCTTCGAATAGCATTGGATCCCAGATTGAAAGAATCGTCACTACTCAATTTGCAGGAAGAGCTGGATTGTCTGAAGCTGTACGCATGGCACAGGAAGCTCTGGGTGGCATCGCATTGTTGCTGACACTCCGATTGCGAATAAGCACTTACAGTAGCATCCACTCGTTCTATGTCAGTATCTTCTTTTTCTTCGTAGTTACAGCCTGTGGCGCCATCTAAAGAAGAAATATAAATTTAGAAATGCATGTATGTGTTACACCGTAGAAACTAAATATGTAAAATTTATTTGGGTCTTCTTCTTTAACCTTTTACCATTGACTTGCTTTGGCAACATTCAATAGAGCTATAGGTTGAAAAATATAGCCACAAGGTTTACTATTGATTCAAAATGAATTGCCATCAAAGGCGTGACATACACCCCCGCAACCTCCGCATCGCGGGGGGCTCGGGTTCTAGGGCGCTGAAAGGCTGACTGCCTCCAAGTACCTACCCTATGTAAAATCTAACTTGGTGGCCCAAATGTTTTCTGTTACGTCACTGGTTTCCATAACCCGTAAATTCTATGGAGATTAACTTCCAGCATTTAGCTAGAATGAGTGAATGAATATTAAAATCGACTATTCAGCTGCAAGAAAGTTTTTGGCCACGGACCTCGTAATTTTGAACCATGGTCAAGTGACGAGGATAACACCTGAGCCAGCACCCCCTCTCTTAACTTCCACACTACACCAACGGGAGGACGTTTGAGCCTCGACATATTCACTATACATCAGCCCCCTCTGCACGGATGATCTTCAGAGGTACTAGGCTCGAAATCCTGACACGTCTCAGCCACGAGTCCGTTACCGTGGCCGCTAGCACGTAGTTAATATTTGGTAATGAATTGAAATTATTATGTGAGTACCGCTATTTGAATTTGTTTGCAAAATATTCTTCTTATTATTATTTTCTAAAAGAAAATCATTCAAACTAGATTAAAAAATGTTATATAAAAAGCGTTTTATTGTAGTTTATTTATGAAAGGAGGTTTATAATGTAATAAAACACACTAAATGAAGGCTAATTTTACATATTTTAGGATTGCCAGCTACACATTTGCTCAAGTTCACAAACATTAGAAATGTTTTACAAGTGCAAATGGAATAAGATTTAGTTCACTGTGAACTGATTAACATATTTGTTACAAAAGGTTTTCATTTTTTTTTTCAAAATTTTTTATAAAATCCTTACAATTACAATAAAATAATATCAATATCTTAAAAGAATAAGTTTACTAAGAATCCTGATATACATAGTGAAAGAGCATCAATTACAAATTTCTGAATACCACAGACACTATATCAAAAAGCCCGAGACTTTTTCGGTTATAATGAAAAAATTTGATAATTTAAATTTCTGTTTGGTAGAAAAAGTTACGAAATCTTTATTAATTCATTCAAATAATTTCTAAATAGTTCAGCTTCATCATAGTCTTTTGTTTTACGAATGTAATCAGTACTGTTATTAATCAGTTTATAGTTGTTTCATAAGACAAATATGTTTTTGGAATATTAAAAAATTCCTATAAAGTTACATAGCTCATGTTCATATTAAAATGAAAAAAAAAAACATTAAGTGGATGGCAAGAAATACTATATATAAGTGTATTTTATAAAAATAAAAATGACAACTGAATATATATTAAAATAAGAGAAAATATTTAACATTTCCATCAAAATCCTATTATTATTTATTGACTTTTCATGAGTTATCTATTTTTATTCGAGACAAGCATATTGTCTAAAAATGACCAATACGTCTCGTAATTATGAACTACGATCAGGTAGATGACAAGGTAGGTCAATACCATAGCTGTCTTTCCTTTTTCCCTATCCATCAGAGGACCTCAATCCCCAACAAATTTATCATTCCTCAATCCCTTTACACCAGTGCTTATCAAGCTTTCAATATTTGCGACCCAATATCAATCATAATTTTCATTGCCCCCTCCCCCTCCATACAAATAACAATGGTATAAAATAATGCAATAATTAAATAATACTAAACTTTGACGCTAAAGCTACAATTCGACTTTAGCACCTGAAGTACCTCGGGCGTGTATATAAGCCTCACTCAACAGCTGCGTTAAATGCCCCGGACGTTATCCAAAGTACAATTTTTTCTGTGCACTGCTATCCCTGAAATTATTCCGAAGGATCTTAACAGAATTGTGTGCGAAGAATTTACTATATCAGAGGATTTCCTTATTTTGTGTGCGCTCCTTTTCTTTTCCCACCCCATAATACATCACATATGCGCAGCTACGTGAAAAATGGAGGGATTGGGGAGCGAATCGCGTAACTTTTAATCGGTAGTTAAGGGATTATTTAAAAACCTTACAAAAATTATCAAGATAAGTGTTGATTTTTGTATATAATTTTATACACTACTGGCCATTAAAATTGCTACACCAAGAAGGCGACATGCTACAGACGTGAAATTTAAACGACAGGAAGAAGGTACTGTGATACGCAAATAATTAGCTTTTCAGCACATTCAGACAAAGTAGGTGCCAGTAGCGACACCTACAATATGTTTAAATGAGGAAATTGTTCAATGGTTTCTCATAAACAAATTGCATTTGAACGTTGTTGTCTGGTGAAAAGTTGTTGTGATGCCTCATTTAAAAAGGAAGAAATGCGTACCAGCACGCTTAGGACTTTGATAAAGGTCGAATTGAAGCGAACTGGGATTGTGGTTTATGGTATCGCAGTATTGCTGATCACGTCGGTTGAGATCCAATGACTGTTAGCAGAATATGGAATCGATGGTTTCAGGACGGTAATACGGAACGCCGTGCTGAATCTCAACGAATCCCTATCACTAGCAGCCGAGAAGACATGTATGTTACTCGCATCGCCTTAATGGATCATGCAGCCACGTCGCGAGCTTAACTTAGTTCAGTTAAATTAATTATAAAATGCATTGTGCAGTACCGATACATTTATAATTACCCACTCTAATGTAAAACAGTTTAAATTTGACTTATTTTTCCACGTACTCAGCAGATTAATTTTCATCAAACATATATAAGAGTGATAATACCCTAGAAAATAACGAATTTCAAATAAAGATATCAGAAATTCCTTTTAACGTACCTGTAACACATTGATTTTCGAAGTAGTCCACATCCCCAAAAGCCGGTCTGAAGGATGAAGGTTGAGATCTTCTGTCTTCGCTGCTCAGACGACATTGTTGGAAGGCATAGTCGTATTCACCTGATCGACACGTGAACCCTTTTTCTCTGAGACACAGATCTTGGCATTGAAGTCGCGAGTTCACACCAGGGATTGTCCTGTCGTCGAATCCAGAGATTTCGTAGCCGATTACTCTTTCAAAAGTCCACAGTCGATTGCAACGAGGAGCTGGGCATAAAAAAAAACGTGTTAGTTTGTGCAGAATGAGTTTAAACAACCCCTAAAAATATTTAATTCGTTAATGCGTGGATAAAGTAATGAATACATTTCTCAATTATGGAAACAAATGTCAATTCCTATGTATCTCACAAAAGGAATTTAGGGCCCTTCAATCCAATTAACAGTCCAAATTAAAAACCTTCCAAAAAAGGGGTTTTAATCCGTTATTTGTAATTTCCTTTCTAAAAAATCAATATTTAACATTTTTCAGGGACTAAAATTCCCCCCCCCCCCCCCCACACACACACCGCTCTCTTTTACAAAACACTTTTCTTCAGTGTTGATGAATGATTACAAATAGAAGTAACTTTACTTTAGAACGGTATTAGATTTATAAAAAAGGATTCTAACAAAGAAGTTACATCAAAATTTTATAAATAGGTATAAAATAATCCAGCTATAAAATCGATCCAGGGAAAGATTTTAAAAATATTTAAACAAATGATATAAATTAATGACCATAATTCTAAAATCTGAGCATAATTCGAATTTAGAATAGTTCATTAATAAACCATTCTAAGATAGATTCAACGATTAGCATTACGAAGGAAAAAAGAAAGATAGTGACATTCATACCTCAGTACATAGAAAAAAATATCCAATTTGAAAAATAAAATTAAAATTAAAATGATTCACATACATCAAATTCTCTACTTTCCGACACTCAAAAATTCACATTTTTTTTAAAAAAATTGTATTAAATTTTAAGAAAAATGTTACTGAATTTAAACTTTTTCAAGAGAGAAATTTGAAAGATTTTTTATATATAAGTCAGCTTAGAGAGTAATATAGAATATATTCTTGGAAAATTGTTTACAGTATCACCGCACAAAATCAAATTTCTGAACTACTAATACGTATTCATTTTTTATTATTTTTATTTTATTTCAATTTTAGAAATAATGCTCCGCTCTAGAAACGAATTTTACCATTTACCTCAAGCGGATACACAATATTAACAAAGCCTTAAAAGCGTGTATGCATGTAATCCAAAATATCAATTTTTAACTACCAGGTGTATTTTATTTTGTTGTATTAAACACTTGCTTTTTATGTACCCAAATTATCAAAATAACTTGACAGTTAAAGGGTTAATCTCGCTGTCAAATAATAATTCACAATTAAGAAATTTGTTATTTTGCGCAGTTGCAATGAAATTTTTATTTAATAAAACTCAGTGTTCTATAGAGAAATAATTTTAAAAATAATAAGCACTTTAAATATTTAAAAAAAATTAAATTTACTGTATCAAATATTCTACTACGATAGAGGAAAATAAAAGATCACTAAATTGTTTTGTTTTTTTAAATTATTCTTATTCCTATTTCGTTGAGCATGAGGTTTATTTTATAGCTGCAATCCATAAAACCTTGCTACACTAATCCTTTCATTACATCAAATTTTAATACGTTTTAAAGTTTTATATTTTTTAAATCTATTTCATAAAAGTGAATCAATCTGTGTATGACAAACGAAAGCTCTATAATAAACTATTTATTTTACAATAACAGCTTTGTTCGCTTAAAGAAAATTATCGTCTGCATTTGAATGTTATGTTTTTCTTTAAAAAATATTAAAATGCAAATATGCAAATAATTAATTAAAATGAAAAGGAAAGAATTCATTATTTCTTCAAAAAAATATATCCTCAAACACATTTACTTCGAAAATCAATTAAATAGAGTTAATATTAAAGACTGATTCAGGAAATGGTGAAACACTAGTCACAATTTTCAGATGCCGACATGGAATAATGACAAAAAAAAAATGGAATAACAAAAGATAGGAAATGCTAAAACGCTCAGTAAAATCATCAAATATGTGAAAATTCCCTTCGGAAGAATGCAGAAAAGAATACAGTGAATTCTCTTGATGTTTTTAATAATAACAAAAACAATAGTGCGTCAGAATGAAATGCAGTCGCGACTTAAATAAAGGAGAAGTTAACCTTGAAATTGCAATAAAAGGATCATTTCAAATATCCGCGGTTATTGCAAAATTTCATGCATTCATGTAAAGTTGCAAACATGACGTCTTTTATCGCAAACCACAAGATAGTTTCGAAAAAAAAAACTCAAAGGATGCATAAATTTAGTCAAACTGTCTAACAGGATAATAAAAAGTAGTCATATAAAATATAAGGACAAAAATTATTTTGTAAGGTTAATGTTCTGATTATCTTGAATTCTAGCAACACTACTCTAATTTTTATGTTATTCTTCATGAATGACGCACGGAATAATCAGTTATTCTAAATTTTTATTTGTTTAAAGAACAAACATAAACAAATAGTAGAAATCTAAAACCAATTTGTAATGTTGAAAATACTAAATATATATATATATATATATATATATATATATATATA
>BMAV01027698.1:317326-363594 GCA_019973955.1 Trichonephila inaurata madagascariensis
TATTCAAATAAATATTTTTAAGAGTACGCAATTTATATAAAATTTCATTCAAGATCTTTTTTGAACAATTTTGACTATTTTAAAGATTTCTTTACATTTAAAAAATTCACTAATAATCAAAGAAGTAACATAAAAACTTACTTTCTTATAGTTTTTCTTTTAAAAAAAAGCTTAAACCTTTTTCTAAAACTTTGGTGAAATAAATTATCATAATTATTTTCGGTGCTTCTTTGCTTTACAACATTTATAACGTTATAATAATATGCATTTAATCATCGTAAAGCTAATTAATTACAAAAAAAAATATTCAAGATTTAAAGAAATTGAATTTTTTTAGATTCTTTACACATTTTGTTAAAAAATCTCAATTCCGATCCTCGGTTCTATTTCAGCTCATTTTAAATTACACACTTATTAAATAAAAATAGAAATAATTACTCAAAGGAAAGTATGGAACTATTGTAAATTTGGAATTTGGCGTGTAGAATTCCAAACTTTTCTCTGAATTATCCACATAGCAGAAATTCATTTAACATTTTTCTTTAATTGAGCCTTTCACATTACGTGGAGAGTCTATAATCAACCTACATGGCTCAATTACTTGCCAAAACATTTTACACTCCAATACATTTCTGATATTCTAATTTTCTCAAAATTTAAACATTCCCTTTTTCTTGTATTACTTATTCGATTAAAATGTCTTTGAAATTCTATGTTAGAATCTGAAACTTACAATTACGTTAAAATGCGGAACCAATACGTTAAAATGTGTGACATTTCCTGACACGAAAGTAAACTATGACAAATAGTAAGCATGACACTTTACCAGATAAACATATTTTCTCGAAGTAACTTGTGGAAGAAGGCGGCGATGATATAGCGACATCACTACGGCGTCCTTCTGACGTCATCGTGGATTTCATGCAATTCTGTGCTGTGTAACTGAGCAACATGGAATCGCAATCCGCCAGAGCTCGACATCGGTTCAAACATTCTTTTGTAATAGAGGCTTCTCCTGGAGAGCCCTTGTACAGGGCGTTTAAACGGGCGCTTCTTAGAGACGCCCCGGCAACTTTTTCGAAAGATGTTGAACCCAGCGAGCATTGACCTGTTTTATAAAAAAGAAATTATTTCATAATTGTGCACCATATTAAATTATTAGTGAAGGAACCATTGAGGTATTTACGAATTATCGCAACAATCGCCAACATTCAACATAATGCGCCAAGTTGGCAACTCCAATTTCGCATGTGTCGTATGCTCTGAATTGGAAATAATGTCCTTCGTTTCATATAATGTCGCCAATGGGTTGCGATAATACGTAGGTACCCCAATGGATAATTTATCGCTGTTTATTTACCGTAAAATCCGGCGTAGAACGCGCACTTTGAACACAAAAAATAAGATCGAAAATTAAGGGTGCGCGTTATACGCCGGGTATAAAAACGATAGCTTTAAAAATAACAAAAAGGATGGGCATAAAAAAAATTTACTTTTAGATGTATCGAAACACTTTTTATTTAAAAGAAACGACTTGCCTTATGAACAAGAACAGTTGTAATTCTAGAAGTATACTATTTTTTTCAAAAGTCTGGGATAATACCTCTAATAAAATACTTCAAAACATAAAATCAATATATATTAATACTTCAGATTTCTTCGTTAAAAAGGGGGTGGGCGTTATACGGCGAATATACTTAAAAATTGAAAAATTTAGCTTGAAAGTATAGGTGCGTGTTATACACCGGTGGGCGTTATACGCCGGATTTTACGGTATGTAGTTAAAGAAAACCTTTTTCAATATGTAAATATTAATTTTCAGTATACAATGAGAAAAATCTAACGCTTACTAAGCAATAATGAAAAATTAAACCCTTGTTTTCAAAATTATTAACTTTTTTTATTTAGTTACTGGTTTTCATTGCAATTTTCTTTCTCGATTTTTTCTTATTTGAATCGTGAAGTAGAAAAATTGCCACTATATTATTTAATTTTTTTCGCTTAATTTCAGATTTCTGTTTGAAACTTTTAAAATCCTTTTATATTTTCGTATTTTTATTTTTTTACACGCCTATTCTACATTTTTACATCTTTAATGTTCCTCATTATTATCTGGTTAAATTTAAAAAATGAAATAAAAGTAAATGAATTTTTAACTGAAAACATTTTATTTTATCTCAAAACGATTTCTTTTAAAAAAATATTCTTAATTTTTTCAAAATATTTTGATTTAACTATTTGAAATAATATTGCAACTATATTGATTCTTTTTACCAAACCATTATTTTTCACAATTCCTACTATTAACTCACAATCTCTATATCTCTACTATTAACTCACAATCTAAAAACATGAAAAGGTTTTTTTCTCACGTTTTAAAGCATTCAGTTGAACTGAAATTTTATATACACGATTGTTTTGGATGACAATACAATGCTTTAATGATAATTAATAAAAATTAATTACCACTTAATGTTGTGATCCTGTCATTTGTATATACATATTTATATTAATTGTAACTATTTAAAAAAAAGTAGCTAAAATAAAAATTTTCTTTGATCTAAGTAGGAATTGACATAATTTTTTTTATATTACTTGTTTTGTTTTTAAACAAATTGTATATTACATAACAATTGTTTATTATATTAATGTATTTATATTAGGTATTAAATTTCAAAATTACGAACCAAAAGTCTTCGCGCTCACATTGCATCTTTTTGCGATATTAATAAGCAAGCAAGCAATCAGTCAATTGATATTGATTTATTTCCAGTATATTACTGAATAGAATGAAAGTTTTAAACGGGCTAAATTCATGTGAAGTCATTAGTCACATGATAAATGCAGCCATGTGTTTCAAGCCAGTTAGTTGCACCGTCTCATTGTTGCCATCTTTCGAGTTTTACATAAACTTTCTTTTAAAAAGTACATATTTGTTACCAATAATAATGCACATCAGGTCATGGGTTCAAATCCTGGGCTGGGCAAAGTCGACTCAACCTTTCATCCTTTCAGGTGGTCGGTAAATGAGTACCAAGCCTGTTCGGGAACTAAACACTGGGGTTTCGCGTCAGACGGACCACTTGATCGGGACATATGCTTATGCACCTCAGGACCCAATATCACGTACTGAGATAGGCACAGTAGGCCTTGGCCCTCATGGGCTGTTGCGCCACTGAGTTTCGTTTAATAATAATGCACATAGGTAAATAAATTGCACTTGGATTAAAAACCAGTATAATAAAAAGAATTTTTTCTCCTTGTCTTAATTTTTTGGCTTGTTTGCCTAGTTATCAATTTTGAAATAGTATCTGGATTTTACAAATAAAAGAAGAGACTGAGATCAACTTTGAATTTAATAGATAACACGTGATTATATTTATTACATAATTGTCAAGAATTGGGCCCCTTCACAAAATATACAAGACTCATAATATTTGCTGCTTAGATTTCATAGCTTTGAACATTTCATCAGTTTTCGTTGAACCAAAAGTAAATTAAAAAATACCGATACCTGAAATTTGAGACACGATATAAAGTATTTTAAGATTTAATGTATTAACAGTTAAAAGTTTCTGCTTTCTCTGAATAAATTAATTGAAATTTGTTGAAATAAATCATTACATAAAAAGTAATTCGTAAACTTGGAAAAACTATACATTTTATATGGAATTCCAAGCTGATGATGGTTACCTAAAATATGGCTACATAAAAATAATATATATGTAATAAAAGTAAAATATTGTCCAGTTACATTTGTGAACTCAATTCGGCTTTGTCTAAGAATGAATATGGATTTCTTTTCGGAATTTTTTTTCTTGAAGAATAGCTCCCATTGTTTGTTTTGTGAAAATCAAGAATACGGTATGTGTTTATGACCTTGGCAATAGAATCTTTATATATATATATATATATACTCTGCTTTTTTTTCTTAAATTTTTATACTCTCTCATGTGACGTTTGGAAAGACAAAAAAAAAAAAGATTTATTGAGAGAATAATGCTTGCAATGAAATTTGAATTGTTTTGAAACGTAATGGACTGGAAGTGTGAAATTGAAATTTTGACGAAGCGATGGTAGTTCCATATAAATAAGGAAATTATTTCCATCTTTAGTTTTATTCAAACTAATTATGAGGATTCTTTTGAATTATATTTTTTTAGAATTCGAAACGCTCACTAAATTTTAATTCAAATTTTACATCACTTTTTAGTACCTCTACTACCTCTTGACCAACAGCTCAAATAAGGAAATGATTCATTGATGTTTTCTCATCTATAGCTTCTAGTTTTTGATTAATTTTCCATTTCATTAGAGTTCTCTATTATTCTCAATACATGTCTTGAAATTTTTTATTATAACTATAAATTCTTAATATACCCTTAGTATACGGTATTTCTTAGTAATTTATTGGAATTTTTTTCTTTCTATCGTCTTTGTTTTGAAAATTTGCTTGCTGTAGTTAAAATATTTTTCGAATTTAACTTGACTAATACTTTACGTAGTTCTTACAAAATATAACTTATTTTATAACTATAAAAGATATTACAATTAATATAACACAGATACTGACATTTTCAAGTAGGCTTCTCTGTTTTTTTTATTGGCTGGGACATTTGGGTAAAGCAAATGAATACTTATTGAACAAAAATAAATTGCCATAACTATTTGAAATTAATTTAAGTTATATTCTTAGCTGTTATATTCTTAGCTATTATATTTTTAGGTAAATCATTCTCTTGATCAGAAGCATATTATGGTTATTATTTTTTAAGTTAGAAAGTCATATATATTATTTCTGTTACCATTTCCACATAAATTAATCGCTGAATCTACCTCAATTACAAATACTTATAGGTAATTTAGTTAATGCTTTTGTGTATAAATACTTTTACTTTAAAAGGCACTATACCAAAGTTTTACTGAGAACATCAGTATCTTGTCAGAGTTGCTTACGTTTCTCCTGGAGATCTTACTCTGTAGTAATAAAATATAAAAATTTTCTAGTACTGTAGAGTGCCCACCTCTACAGAAAAAGTGATGGCGTATTGTACAAGTACTAGAGTACACTACTACAGTGCATCCTTTTCGTGTGTTGTGATACCCCCTTACTTGGGGGTACCATCTCTTCGTCTACACGACCTAGATTTGTGGGCGGTAAGAATTGATCCTCTAGCCATAATAAAATCAATTTATTATTATCCAATTATATTGATCAAAGACAGTCTTACGTTAGGATGGAAATCAAGAGTGATATAACGTATCCCTAAATTCTATGTAAATAAGCGCCCGGAATCCTAACCGCTTAACTTTCAATAACGTTATCCTGTGAATCTCAATCTTCCTTAATTTCTTTGACTTGCTAAAGCACGCTCTATAATTACGCTTCTAAGTTTAAATCCTTACCATCAGCTCACGGCATTCAGCATCTCAGCTTCCTTTCTCCTTCTTCTTCGCGATTACAAAACATCCACTATATATCTACTAACTAATATGAATATCCCGATTTCTTCTTGAGAGGATTGATTGTGAAATAACTCAATGCCGGCCCCAAAGATTCCCCAAGAGGATTAGTAGGAAAACACGGTAAAGCCCCGTCACAGTGCACTCTACGTTATTAAAGTAGACTAAACTAAACTCAGTACTGTAACAGCCCATGAGGATCAAGTCTTACTGAGTCCATCATAGTATACGAGATCTTGGATGCTGAGGTATATGAGCAGATGTTCCGGTCAGGTGGTCAGTCTGACGAACTTTAAGTATACTGCTCAGTGACGCAGCAGCTCGTGAGAGCCAAGATCTACTGTGCCTATCTTAGTTTACGTGACCTTAGGTGCTGGGGTGCATGTGCAGATGTTTCGGTCAAGTGGTCAGTCTGACACAAAAACCCCAATGTTCAGTTCCCAAGCAAGCTTGGTACTCATTTATCAACCCATTGAAGGGATGGATGAAAAGCTGAGTCGACCTTCCCCAGCCCGGAATTTGAACCATGGACCTGCAGCGTGGAACTACAGGACTACTACAGGACTAAAATACACTCTTTTGGTAAGTATACTAAGACGTAGAATACAGTATGATGTAGAATTACACACACCTCCATAGGTATGTAGCCAATGTGGAGAATTTTTAAGAGTACAGTATGGTGTTGAATTACACACCTCTATGCTGTGTACCTAACAGTAAGTATGATGTATAATTACACCCTAAGGATATGTACTGCACAGTTTAATATCCACTGCTTTATTTGGTTGACTGATACGTTATAGATAAAACTTATATATATATTTTGTGTGTGTGTATATGACCATTGCTACACATTTAAAGTATTTAAGGTATCCGACTACGTTCGGAACCGTGATTTTAAAAAGGCGCATAAATGGATAAATTTCATGATATTTAGTGTCAATTAGATTAGAATACATGTATAAAATTGTTTTAAGGACATTTTGACAAAAAAAGTTATTTAAATACAGTATTTCGGCTAAATATTAACTTAGAATAACCTTTTTTCAAAATGTTCTCCTTTTGTGAAAAATGCTTCTATTATAATAATATTTTGCCTGTACATAGCTCAGACCTCTGTACAGAAGCTCAACTATAATTTTTGAAAAATTCACCTTATTTTCAGAGTTACAACTTTTGAAATAATTATCAGGGTTTTTTTTTTTTTAATTTCTCTCCTCTGTTGTCGTAAAACACGGATAAACCCACTTCTAAGTTATATATTTTAAAAATTCTAGTTGCGCCTCTGTACAGAAGTCTGAGCTATACACAAGCAAAATATTATTATAATAGAAGCATTTTTCACAAAAGGAGAACATTTTGAAAAAAGGTCATTCTAAGTTAATTTTTAGCCAAAATATTGTACTTAAATAATTTTTTATTGTAATACTATTCTTAAAACAATTTTATATACATTTTCTAACCTAAGTGACACTAAATATCATAAATATTATCCATTTATACGCTTTTGCAAAATCACGGTTCCGAACGTAGTCGGATATATACCTTAAGTATTACAAAAAATAATTCGCAAAATGAATGGAAAAAGAAAACTCAATGCCGTAATAATGGATCAAACGCGAACTATAAAACACTTTTCTATAGTTTCCTCATTTATTAAATACGGTATTGTATTAAATATGTGTGTGTGTGTGAGTGAGAGTGTCTCAATATTTCTGTTTTCATCTATTCATCTTATGAAAGAATTTCCTCCAATACATTTCAATTGATTATTTTGTTATTGACTAGTGAACAGGTTCCTAATTCTATACGCTTATACCAATAAATTTTGAATCGCCTTTGTAGCATTTTCAGGCTTACACTTTTAAATCTGACCTGTCATCTCGAGTATCATGTAAGTGATTCATAAAATGTAACTAAAAATAAAACTTTACTTACATTGGCACAGTTGTAGTATACTCCAGCATGTTGATAAAATGAGAAGTAAACATCGGTCGCGTGTTCTTTTGCGATGGGTTCTTGTATCAGCCATTCTATAATAAAATTAAGGAGATTAATTCAGTAAGAATCAAAAACATGCATAAAATTATTAAACATGTCAATTTAAAATTGTATTTGTAATATTTATCGTTATAATCACGTAATTCATTTCGAATATAAGGACATCAAATAATGTCGAGACTTTCCAACTTAAAAATGCGTGCTATGCATTCCTTAAATCACAAATGTAATACATTTATAAGTTAAAAGTTCAAATTTTGAAGCTGTTGCTTAAAGATCTGATAATAGAATCAATACAAATAATTATTAATCACATTTTTACTATCTAGTACATAAATAATTATTATTAAGTACTCAGAACGGTTATCAAACAACAAAATCTGTGAACATTGTATTCGAACAAGTAATTTAATTCAAGAAATTATCAAGAAATTTATTTATTTCAAAAATATGAAAATTTCTAAAATTCAAGCACTTAATTTGAATTAAATTACTTCTAACACAAAAGTAAATCAAAATTTTTATATTTTCTTTATTTTGTTTTCCTTTTTGTTTCCTTTTTCTTCAATTCCTACTATTAGTTCACTCTCTCTCTCTTCTTATATATATATATATATATATATATATATATATAGTGTTCAAATTTTTAATCGTTAATAAAATACTTTCTATTCCTACATTCAAGTTCAAACACATTTTTTAAAACGTAGTGGATGACACTTGATGTTAATACATTTTTTCAAATATTTTAATTCGGTAATTAAATTAAAAAATTAACAAATAATAACAAACAAAAATAATAGCACAACAGCATATATAGAAAGGAAACTCAATCGTTGTGTCCCTGTAGCACAATAGATTGCACGTTGGACTTAAAATCCAAAGGTTGTGGGTTCGAATCTCACCTAGGATGACCTAATTTCTGAGAGAGATAGGGATTTCGTTTTTACTATACCATTTTATAAGAATAATTAACTTTAATGAATGAATAAATAGTAACAAACAAAAAAAATAGCCCAAAACCCTACATAGAAAGAAAAGTGGAAAATTTTGCAAGGAAAATCGCTTTCTATTGTGTCACTTAATATTGTGATTCTGTGTCAAATGTATATATATATTTATATTAATTGTAATTATTTAATAAAAGTAACTAGAATAAAATGTTTCTTTGTTGACCTAAGTAGGAATTGACTTAAAAAAAAATTTTTACATTACTTGTTTTCCCTCAAAACATACTTTTTTCATAAAATATCAAAACGCTAGAAAAGCAAAGACGTACCTTTTTGAATATTTCCTTTTAAGGCTACTTAAACTCTGACCTTAATCTTTCTTCAACAATAACTCGATTGCCAAAATTTCGCACAGGAAGTATGGATACGTTAGCAAGTTTTAAGTGATGAAATAGAGTAATTAAGATTGTTCTTAGGAGTAATCTTTCAAAAGATAATTCGTCATAAGCATTGCATTAAGTTAAGTAAAATGAGATGTAAAAGTCAAATAAGAGAATTCGAAAATTATACAGATGGGGCGAAAATCTCTGAGGGAAAAAATATAGGGAAAATGTGATAGTTGTTTCATGAGATCTAGAGGTATTCCAACCATTTTTTTAAAAAATAGGCAGAGAAAAAAATCAATTCGCATAATATTTAGGAAGCAGAAAATTTTTCTGTCTTTCAGAAGCTTAACTAATTTTTCAAGAAATGAACTTAAAAGTTGATTAACGATATTTTTTAAAAAATGTGTATTTGATAAAACAGTAAAAAATTGAAATTTTCTATGAAATAATTTTTAGCTTTGGTTAAATCCTTGTTACCTTCTTCATTGAATTATCTCAGTTTTGCAAGAGCATTACATTTCTTTTTTATCAAATTAAATACCGCAAGAATTAAAAATATCCTTTTTTTTTTTTTTTTCATTTCTATTAAATTTTTATTTAGACTTTTTGTGAGGGAACATTTTCCAAACTATTGTAACTTATGAATAAAATTTTCAAAAAATTGAAAAAGTCGTCTGCAAGTGAAACAGTGTTTTTAAACGTTCCATTTTTCAATGCATTATAAGTACAGAAGCAGTAATAATGTTACGATTCCGAATACATGGAAAAATTACACATAAATGAAGTAAAAGAGGACAATTACAGTTTTACAGTTTTTTTTAACTGTGAAATGTTTCGTAAATAATCTAGAATTTAGCCTCAAATATAAACAGGAGAGTGGTGGTACGTACAACAACTGTAAACTGACGCAAGAAATCAACAATGAATTGTCACTTTTAAAAAAAAGGTTTCCCATCGATGGGTTTTTCCGTCAACCACCTTACGTAAACCTTAAAAAGGCCGGAAGCTTGGAAAGTCAGATAACTATAAATGACTATATAATGCTTAAATAACAAAAGCAAATAAAACTTAAGCATTTTGGTATATGTGTGAACCTCAGATATTAAAATAACATAAAAAATGTATCGAATACAAATTTTTCAACCTGTTCATCAAAAAAGTTTGATTCTTTCTAAGATATTTGGCCAATACGTAAAGTAGTTACATATTTTTTATTACAGTCTTATTTAAATAGATCTTCAATTTTACTTGAAATCTTTTAGAGCTTAAATATTTTGCTACAACCTTTAAATGTACAAACACATAGAAACGCCCAGAAATAAACTGGAAATATAAAGAAAATAAATCTTGTGAAAATCATTGGCTTTGAAACATAATAGAAAATAATGATGATTTAAAATAATAAAATGTAGTTTCATTTGCGGCCTTTTATTTCCGTATTTACAAGCTTTTCGTTTTATTTTAATGTAAGCAAAATTATATAAAACTACATATCCAACTTACATCTCGTTATTGTTAAATGAATTCAAATAAGTAAGGAATGAATATAATTTAGAACGTAGGAGCTGACATTAATTTCTAAATACATTACAGATAAAAGAATCTTGCGGTTTTCAATAGTCAATGAAATATAACATAATTCTAAGGAACATCTTTGCAAAACAAAATTTTTACAGAAATCTGTGAAAAATCCCCATACATAACATTTAGTCCATGTCATATAACATCTTCCATGAATGAATTGTAATGAAATATTTCTGAAAGAAACTCTAGACTGAAATTAGATTTACGAAAAAAATAACCTTTGTCTTAAAACTTTTCATAACTAACCTGCTCTTTCTATTTATCAATAGTAAAATTTTCTTGGATTATGCATAAATTTCATGCAATGAAGGATGAATATATTATAAATAAGAGAAGGTATATATCGAGGTAAAAAAATTTTGCATCTTACAAATTTGTCCAAAATAATAAAAATACGATAACTTTACAAAAAAAAAACACAATATATTAAAGTTAGAGTTCATTTAAACTCGAAATTAAGAAATTTTTATGACAAAATGCTTTAATAAAGCATTTTTCCATCTATTTTTCCTTTTTTAAATAAATTATTTCTAAATAGTAAGCATTCGAATATAAACAAATTGTACGAAATGTACGAAAGCCAAAGGTCTTAAAATGTATACTCGATGTACAAGGAAGTAATAAGAGAAAGAGAGATGCCATTCATCAAGTAAAATTAAAATAATTTCAAGCAGCAAGCTATAAGTAATCGTTCAAGAAATCCAAATCTAGAAAAATTCTAAGCTAACTCTATCACATTGAATAGTTTTCAATCATTCAGAAACTAACTTTTTTCCTTAATATATTTACTAAAAACACAACTCTCTAACTTTAATTTTATACCAATGTTCAAAATATTATATTTTCATTCGGAAAAAAAAACCATAAGCCCAAAACCAAGTTCTATACTCACGCAATACAATCCACAACGTGCAAGAACCGTCTAAGTCCGAAATCGATGTAAAAATCTACGACATTTACTGCCAACGGATGAGTAATAAACTTTTCCTATTTCCGAAAAACCCGCAATAAACTGAGTGTGCCGGCTTACCTTTTCTTTTTTTCCTCTTTCACGAGCTATCCAAAGCGAGTGTACATCCACAGAGAATTTTCGATACAAAACAAGCATTCGACTCTTAAAAAGAGCGTGTTATAGGCAATGCGGGAAGGCTACGTCCCTGAAACTTGCTTACTCATTTGGCGAAGACAGCGCAGAACAATACTCTATTCGCACAGCGTAGAAAATCCTTTCGTCGTCATTAGGAAAAATCTCATGTTGTACCACATGCAGGGGGAATCCTCTTTGACAGAAAGGTGAATTGGGAGCAACCGTCATTTGGTTTGCTGCTTAAATTGGTGTCGTCCTTTTGTTTGGAGGCACGAATCCGCCGTTTAGAGAAAAAAGTTTTTAGCAAATTTTCTTCGTTTAGGGAGTTTTTTTTTTGTGTCGTTGTGTTGACATCGTCTTTTTTCTTTTTGGTATGTGTTATTGTTATTGTTATGTATTGGAATTGGTCGTTGTGTATAAGCCCTTGGTGTAGTAATAGCATCGTTTACGCAAGGTGAAACACAGCAGGGAATAAATTGNCTGGCACATTTAATGATTTTCCGAAATCCGATTGTCCGGTTTCTGATTTTCCTGCTTACTCCCGTTTTTTTTCCGATGCGGCAAGAGGTGGAAATCAATAACCCAAGCATTTACTATTTGTACCTTTCTTCCAGAAAATAAACACGTAAAAAAGGTCCTTTATACTTTTGGAATGAATAAAAAGAGAAGAAATGTCACGGGGAACAAAATTAAGAAGATTCCTTTCGTATCAGTTATAAATGGTTGTATCCTAATTGTAAACAGTGAACCAGTGTTTCTCAAACTGGGGCGCGAGCAAATTGAGAAGTTGAAAACAAAAGATTATTTTTAAAAAATTATTAATTTACTGAAAGTAAACAAACAAAATACATTCTGACATAATAAAAAATAAAATATGCATTTACTCAGATATAATACACTTATAAATTTATCAGTACTGCACAATGTACTTAATTCAACAATACTAAGTTAAGAACAACATTAATAATCACCAATGACCCTATGGGCTTGTCATACATAAAATTATGTAAAAAAATTAACACTTATCTTGATAATTTGTACGGTTTATAATTAATCTCTTTATACTGCCGATTAAAAGTTACGCAATTTTCTCCCTAATGCCACATTTTCCACGTAGGCGCGCGTGTGTAATTTATTGGAGGGAGGGGAGAAAAGGAATAAATAAGAAAATACTTGGCAATAAGTAAATCCCTTACAAACACTGTCAAGGCCCCTTTATTGCATTCCAAAGCCTTCGAAATAATTTTATGGATAGCAGAGCACAAAAAAAATCGAACTTCGAAAAGGCGTATATATACGTCCGGTACAATTAGCGCTTTGGCTGAGTGAGACTTTTATATAAGCCGGTGGTACTTAAGAGGTTAAAGTCCGATTGTAGCTTTAGCATCAAAGTATAGTATTGCTGAATTCAATGCATTGTTATTCTATGGAGGGGGGGGTGATGAAAATTATGATTCAATATTGGGTCGCCAATATTGAAACTTTGAGAAGCACTGCAGTAAACTGTACTTTGATTTCTGTTATTACCTTGATTACTTATCTAAAAATTATAGTATTTTACTTACTATATCTGGTCTTTGTTTGGAATTCTCAACTATTTATCTTGTTCGACAAATTTTATTTTATGCATACTGTAATAAAATATGAAGAATAATTTACGAAACAAATTTGCCTGATGACCTAATGGTCAGCCATCTGGTATTTGTTTTCATAATTAACAAACTAATACAAACGAATCCTTTCATGACAGTNATGGCACCTTATATAATCATATTTTTTAAAGATTTTGTGCAACAATTGGATAATTTGGAATACCTGCAGAGGTGTGTTTTTAACAAGATTCAGTGATACATCACGAATTTAGAATGTCAGTGGGTCTGATCAATAGCTTTTTTTCTCAATCGTATCATTTCTAAAATAGTTGAAGTCTCTGTAGCTTACGATCTTGGTCTCAAAAGTTGAAGTTTTATGATCTCTCTAACATGCACATTCTAGGGGTTATTTCATTTTTGCGTTTACTGAACAATTGTACATATTTGGGATCGGTTTCTTAAAAAGTTATTCTTTTTATTAAAAAATAGATAATAAGATTCAAATATTTGATTGCAGATTAATTTCAAACAAGGTATTAAGTTTATTTTCTCTCTCTCTCTCTCTCTCTTTCATTTTCCCCTTCTTTGCTTGAACAAATGAATTCAAATTCAACTAGGAGTCAAATCAAATACTGATTACTAAAGACATACTTTAAACTTCCTGAACTTTCAAGAAAGCATGCATATATCGATTTTAAGTTGCTTTAAATCAAGAAAAAGCAATTTTCTGAAAGCGACTTTATTGTCACACAAAAATTATAAAAAATACAAAAACACAATGAGAAAAGCTTTATGCATTAAACACAGACAGGAAATTTAAAACCGTTGCTTAAAAACTAAAATTCTCAAGATAAGTGCATTGGTTCCCAGTTAAAAATTGGATTAATTCCACTTAAATGGACATCCTTTTTGATTTTTAAAATAAATTATTTGTATAGTGTGTAACAGTTAAAATCATTCCTTAAATTTTGATTCCCGATTCCTTGTATCAGCCCTTCTGTACGGTGCGTATCTTCTATGCCACTAGAACTCGAATCCACGACAGAAAAAAATGATTGTATTTTCCATGAAATGAATAATTTGCCAAAGTTATATGCATCATACATTTGCTTACAAGCTCACAAAGTGATTTTAAAGTTTAATGTAACATCCAAAAATAGAAAAGCTAAAATTAAAAGTAGAATAATAGCTTTAAGTTAGAAGTAATTATGCGAAAAGTAGCATAGTAGATCAAATGTAAAAATCCAAATTGATATTATAACAAACTTTATATAAAATATATATGCCACTCTTGCAAAAGATTTCTCATACGGATGGTATACAGCTGAAATTACGATGATAAAGTCTTAAAATAAAAGTTACTATAAATTTATTTAATAAAATGGAAGAATTTGTGTAAGTTCCTGCGATGTTGCACAAAAAGGAAAAATTCCTCCAGACGCATAAATTTTGGTACCTCGAAGAGATTTTTTTAAAATTTAACTTTAGGTCCCTTAAAATTTAATTTAGAATTTATTTTTCATAACTGTAGCGATATTACATCATATGAGGTCTCGAATGCAGCTAATTAATCTTCAAGCAGTTTCCAGAAATCGTTGCATATTTTCATTATCATTATATTTATTTATCAGTACATTTATATAACCGTTAGTTTTTTGAAGTAAAATTATAATTCTATTTCGCGCGCGCGTGAATTCGAAATAAATTTATTCTTTCAACAAATATTAATGTGGCAACACGATTTATGTTTGCCTTATTGATGAAAGTTAAGCCTCTTAAGCTAAATTGGTTTTATTTATCCATTTTAAGAAGCTTTATTTTTACTTGATGTTAATATTGTCATTTCTTTTTAAATTTTCTTCATAATGCTGATGATAATTTGATGAAAACTAAGTCTATTTATTTGTTTTAAATAATTCTTTATTGTCATTATTACAATTTTTCGTCTTATTTCTAAGAAAAGTGGCTTTGAAAAGTACTTTTGGATAGTTTTTAACTTAAATTAATGTTAATTTTGTAATTTCTTTCTTCAGTTTAAGACTTCTTCTAGGCATATTTGATCTTTTTTAGATAGTTTTTTATTAAAATTAATGTCATGATTTTTATTTCATTTTAAGGATGCTTCATATTATTTACGTTTATGATTATTTTATGAACTGCATTATTATCACATATTATTGTAATTTGCAATACTGCATGTTAATTGCTTAAATAATACGGATTTTCTCAGTTATATCAACCTAATCGAGTTTAATCTGAACAGGGATTCATTTTTTCACCACTAATCTAATAATCTCCCATTGGTATTATTGTTGCTAGTAGCATGATAAAAGTTAAGCCTTTATTTTGCATGTTTTGGTTAGTAGTTTTTAGTTAATATAAATTCTTTTATTTTAAGGTTCCTTTATATTATTTACAGCAGTATTTTAGAAATACTTCTGGTTGATCTTACAAATCTTAAGCTAAATGTTTTATTTATTTTTATCAGTTTTATAAGTTAACTGTTCCAAAATAAGCATTTCTAAAACTTTATATGTTGTAGCTTTAACGGAATATTGTTACGAAATTTGTGGAATTAATGCTTAATTTTATCTTAAATTCGTATAAATAATTTATATCTGGATGTTTAGTACGTTAATATTACTTTCTGTTGTATTTATTTTGTGTCAAAAATTGTAATATTCGCTAGCAACTCCGTCCCTTGCAGTATAGTGGCGTTTCAATGGAAACTTGGCGAAATATTGGCGATAAAGCCAAGTTGGTATCATTTTTTTCGACTAAATTTGGAGAGTTGGTGACCATATAGATATTATTAAAAATTACTGGAGAAATCTATAGTATCACGATCTATGACATAAGCGGATTTTTCGAAAAAGTTATCGAATGCAGCCTCGCAGACTATAAACAGCAGTCGCTCGCTGAAATTGTTCGGCTGTTGAAGAGGACGAGAGGTTGCTTGCGGATAATCTTTAACATTATGTACTTGTATTTTTAGACACTGATAGTTATGTCTGAACACTGAAGAAGGTGTGAAACCTTCTGGGATTTAATTGTGCGAATTTTATGGCTGTTTCCTGCACATTTTTAAGAATTACTTTTTGGACCATAAATTTCATCGCTTTTAAGGAACTGTTTTGTTCTTTGGGACGGATAGCATAAAATTTACAAACCCCGACCTACGCGACAACATTTAACATCGTTTATCAAGTTATCACATTTAAAGTTCTCATTCTATTCGTCTTATCACTTTTTTACTGTGATAATTTGTATTCATATCATTTTCATTCATTCATTTCTTTCTATGTATCTATTTAGAAAGTTAATTTTTTTTTGTTTAGCTTAAAATTTTTATTTCTGCTTAATCATTCTCTCATTTGAAGACTAATTGTAGCTATCTGGAAATAATTTAAAAGATGTACCCTCATTAAAAAGAATTATTTTAAGGTTTTGGCTCTGTCATCTTAAATTGTGTTTGACACCCTTTAAAAAGATGTTGGGTTGTGGAGTTTTATTTTAAAAAATGTAACCTGCGCAAAGAGAATGGGTACACCAGCTAGCAATAAATAAAATAAAAATTAGCTTAGACTACAATGAAAAATATATTTGAACACATATTACAGTATATAGAGATAACTTTTATAATGATGTTAATCAACTATAATTCTTTTTTTTTATATCTTTCATTTCGGTAGAAGTATTACTCTTGCACTTAATCAATTAATTTTGCAATATTTTTATCTCTATTCCAATTTTGTTTTCCAATAATGAAAAGTTTCACTACTAAAAATCGTAAAGCAAAATTTAATTTCATTCTTAATAAGTATACACATACACACACATATAAATATATTTATATATGTAAGGTAATTTTTATTTTTATTTGGCCTCTTATATTTTCCTTTTATTGATCTATTCTTTTCAATAAAAAATCTTTTACTT
This sequence comes from Trichonephila inaurata madagascariensis, assembly GCA_019973955.1. Classification (NCBI taxonomy): domain Eukaryota; kingdom Metazoa; phylum Arthropoda; class Arachnida; order Araneae; family Nephilidae; genus Trichonephila; species Trichonephila inaurata. The sequence continues at coordinate 334,329 of BMAV01027698.1, forward strand.
TTTATATTGTTTTTATGTTTTCTTAGTTATATTTATAAAACGTTTTAAAAAAAAAATATTTTTAAGATTTTTTCTTTAAATACGATCATGTTTTTATTGTTATCATTATTATTATTTATTTATTTTGCCAGGATATGGTTAAAATGGGCACTTCATAACTTGATGTGCATGTTTGGTCTTTAATAATCTTTTTCTTGATTTCCTTGAGCTTTCGGTTTTTCTATCCTATACATGTAAATGATTATTATTAACATAGCGTTTGATTTTTAGAAACTATCTTGAGACGAATTTTTGGCCTTATTACTAAGAAAACAAGTTTCGAACATCCGTTTTAAAACCTTATTATACTTTCTTATAATATTATAAACTTGTTCTTACCCAATTTCTAATAAAAATTTCTTTTCTAATTTTGTAATTTTATTCTTACACAATTTCTTCTTTCTTTCAACACAATAGTAAAGGCAAATATAGGGGAAGATTGGCAGACATTGAAACTATGTAACTATAAAGTTCGAATTCATTGGAACAAACATATTTTTCTTGTTTAAGTTAGTATGTTTTTACCAGTGATGATTCGAATTACGTCAAACCAATTATATTTGTCTCGAAGTAGTGTGAAGGATCGACATTTACTGAAATTTACTTGTTTGATTGGTTTTAGAGTACGGATAGTTCAGTTGTGATCCTATTAGTATAAAAGCTAGTCGTTAGAATTTTGTATTCCGTGTAACACGTGTTAATATCGCTTGTTAAAAAATAGATATTGCTCCTAAGAGAGAGAAGCGTTCTAAAATAATTGTTCTTAAGGAACCCACTTCTATGACTGTGGAAGTTAACCTACTGCAATTGGTGTGGAAAATCACGTGTTTCAAGAATTTTAAAAATATTCAGGATTCTAGATCATCGTCTCCAAAAGAAAAAGTGAGAATGTGGGCACAAACGGAAAACTACTCCAAGAACTAATAAAATTCTAATAAGAAATTGGGTTATTTCAACATCATAACCCAATACATCCCTTCGAAGGTCTGTGATTGTCTTTTTTCGATTTATTTTGTCTATTTCTTATTAGACCAACTTCCATGCAGTTGAGGTACTCATTCCTCAACTGTATGGAATTTGGCCATAACAAGACCGAAGAAAAAGCAATTTCTAAAAAAATGATGAAAAAATGTTTAGCATGAGCCAAAAAACATCGATCACGGACTGTTGACAACTAAAAGAAGGTGATTTTTAGTCATGAAACAAATTGATTTGTCCACGGATACAAATCAAGTACAGTTAGAAGAAGTGATGGTGAAACTCTGCTATCAGAGAGAGAGAGAGAGATTATAACCAATGGACTGTAAACCACCCTTCTAAGCAGACGTTTTGGAATTTTCTCTCAACAAATGGCACAAGAAGCTTAGTTTCTCTTAAAGGCATGTCAAATACATAGAAATGTTACGCACTAGATTGTTCCATTCGTGGAAAAATTTGATGGAAGATTACAACATGACTTGGCCTCATGTCACACTTCGAAATTATTCCAGACTTTTAAGCGGGTAAATAAAATAAAAGCGCTTGATTGGCCTGTTAATTCACCAGAACTAAATCCTATTGAGAACTTATGGTATATTCTCAAGAATCATTTAGCTAAGATGAATTGCACGACAATAGAACAAATTATAAAAAGTGTTATACAAGTGTGGCTCAACTATGATGCAATCAAGAACATGTGCGCTATACGAGAGACGCCAAGAAATGTCAAGACGTGTTGAAAAGATCATTTTTGCTAAAGGAGGACATACTTTGTACTAATATTTTTTCAGTCTACTTAAGGTACGTAATGATTAAAACCTAATGGTCTTGAAAAAATCTTTTTTTTTTCCTTTGTCCCAATTAATTCGAACAGTATAGTAAAGTGACAATATTATGCTTTAAGACTAAAAGTTTGCTATTATATTACTGCAGTCATTGTACTCAACTTGTTTTGTGACCTACACTGACTTGTTATACTTCTATTTACAATTTTGCTTTAAATTAGACTTACGTCAGTTTAGTATAAGATTAATGGATATATATACTCCCACAAATTATTATTTTAAAAAATTATTACAAATTATTATTTTTAATTAATCTAAAAATTCAAACTTAAATGTGATCCTAAATCTTTAAAATGTTAAGAAATATGCATAATTTTAAAATATTTTACTTAGCTATATGTATTATAATTTATAACGATATTGAATATATACTGAAGGTTTATCTTGCGCTATAAAATGAGTGTGTAACTGGATTTTTCATTCTACTAAATATTATATGTAAAATTCCGTCCGGGCTTCATTTTTTCCTTTATAATTTATCATTCCATTTCTTCCGTGTATTCACAAATGATAGATCTTGATTCGATTGTATGCATGAGCTTTAAAAAGGAACGTGAAATTTGCTTTTTTTGCAATTAGATGTTTGATGTTGAATAAGCAGCTTTACATGCAATTAAATAATGAATAATCTTGTTTTGAAAGATGGTTGCTACTAAAAAGCATGTGTCAACTGGATCCTTTAAGTGAGAAAACAGGGACGAGGTGGAAAAAGTTAAAGAACATAACTATTAGTTTCGTGTTAAATAAACTTGTTGAATTAAAAGTGAATAAAACAACATAAAATAGCAAGTTAATTCTTAATTAAATAAATTTATCTCGATTTGTATGTTAAAATATTGGCAAAAAAGTACATTGTTTTAAATTTTAAATCAAAGTTATTATTTCTTAACGATTTCTTTTTAAATCAAACAATTTTTGACTCAGATTCCTACTGGCATATTTCTGTTAGAATGCGTGCGTTTTTTGGCGGTTCAATTTTTCAATTTCAAAGAAATGTGTGTTTTATTAAATGTTTTCCGCAGAAACCTTATTCGTCTACTTTAAAAACGTATTTTTAAAAAATCACAGATGTTCCGACACACACGTACTTTTTAAAATAAAACACTGATTGAGAAAGGGCGAGAAATCCCTTCATTAATATTCGAACACTTTTAAACAAGCAATTAATAGCCATATAAGAAAATGCATAATCAACAAAACATTCAATGTGTATGCCATGTCTTCAAACTAAAATTTTACTATTTTTGCGTTTTGGCATGGATTTAATAAAATTTTTATAAGAATATTCTATCGGATCATTTATTTTTAATCAAAAGTTATTTCAAATGAAATTTCAACAAAATTTTTTAATTTTTTCGAGTATTTTGCAATTAATTTCATAAGTATTTAATAGTATCCAAGTCTTATCACTTTAAATATAGCTTTATAACTAGGCTACTATCAAACGAGCATTTAGGTTTATACAAGAACCGATATCCTAATAATATTACAAATATACTTTTTTCAAATTGAATATTTTAGCAAATATTTACAAATATATATTGAGAATAATTTTCGTACTCGAGTTAAACTATAATCGCTATAAGACTCCAATTTCTCACTACAGAAATGGTTTGAAACCATTCCCAAACCTGATCAAACAATAAGCAAAAAAGTTCTCAATACATTCAATTCTTCGTTAAATCAAGCCTCCACAGCAATTTGTGGGATCTAAATATATCAAAATTTAATTCTTTTCACCTTGCATTTGAAAAAAAGTTTGCAAAATCTCCACGCTTTCTTGTTTTAAAAGAAAAGCGCTTGAAATGAAGAATTTTCCTCGAATCACTTTGGCTATTGCACCCGTATGAAAATTTCAGGATTAAGTTTTAATTCAAATTTTTCTTCTGATTCATTCGCATTGTAACAGTTGATAAATAGCTAGGACATATAAAACAGAAGAAAGCCAGAACAAACTTCTGACTTCTTAGCAATAACGTAAAATGTGATCCTGATGTGCAGTTTCTACTGCCCCCATCATTTTATAGCAACAAAATCAGCTACGTTCTTTACACAGTAACAACTTCGCGACACTTAAACCATTAAAAAAAAAACAGAATAAAATTAAATTTTTAACAGAATCCTATATTATATTTAGATTTACTGATAAGTTTTTGTTAAAACCTTTTTTTAAATATGAAAATATTCCATATTGTTTTGTTGTAAAACTAATAATAAAAAATCCAATACTTTTCATTCGATTTTTTTTTTTTTTTACAAAATTTTAAATATATTATTTCTTAAAATATTAAAAGAAGTTTCAAATATTCAAAGTATAATATTTTCGCTTTTATACATCTTGAGTAAAGATGTCTTAATCAATACATAAATATTTTAACTCTATGTTTTTATGATTAGCGTATTAAAAACAAGAAAAGTATTAGTATATATAGAAATAATTTCAAGTCCTTTAATAAAAATATTTGGTAAATAAATTTCAAAAACTTAAATATCTAAAAAAAATAAGCTACTGTAAATTCAACATAGCGAATATGTTTTCATATTGTTCATTAAAAAAAATCAAACAGTTATCTCGTCTGTCTTTTTATCAAATTTTTACTTTTCTTCCTTTTACACATTTGGATTCATTGGTTAGTTTCACGTTTGAAAAATGTAGATTATTTCTGGAGTTAATCAAAAATATAAACATTTCTGATAATCAAGAAGTTTAGCAGAAAATATTTATGTTATAACTATTTTTAATAGTTCGATAAATTCTTGAAACTCAAAAAATCGTATTTAAAAAAAAAGAACAAATATTTTATTTGTCCTTTAAAATGATTGGGCTTTACTTTATTTGTACTTGATTAAAACTTTGTCTAGTATGCATTCTAAAATTATTTAAATATGAAACAGCATTTTTATATTATTGATTTATGATTTAGACCATTAGTACGAGATAAATTTTGTCTTATTTGCTCTTACAAGGGGAGGGTATGACAAAGGAAATTCATTTGGAAATGAGAAAGGGTGTAATAGCTGTACTTCTTTAGGGTGTTCAACCCTCAATGCAATTCCGCCGAATGGTCAATCAATTCGGAGAAAATAGACTTCGAAATTCATGCTTAGCTTTTATACAACAAAGTTTTAATTGCCTCCAGTGACACAGTGGCATAGTTGGTTTCAAATCGGCAGATAGAGTTCGAGTCGGATGAGCAACTTTTTTTTTTATATTCATTTAATTATTTTTTTAAAAAATTAAATAAATTTATTTATGAAAGGTTTATTAAATGCTAAATGATATTTTATTTAATTATTTTGTATTTTATAAAGCAAAAAAAAATTACTCTAGTTATATAAATATTTATATTATATTGCATTAATATATTTTTATAGTAATGACTAATATTTATAATAAAATATATTATAATAAAATTTTATATAAGGATTAGTTACAAATAGTTTTATAATGTGAAATACAATATATTATAAATAAAATATTATATATAACATAAAATAATTTATAAAATATATTATTATAATTAAATTAATTACTTTATAATTAATATAATAAAAATAGTATATGGCTTTTTTATAGATTAATAATTTAATAATTTTATAGTTATACAAAATATTTAATAAGTCCTTTTTAAATAAATATATTTAAGCATGCATTTCGAAGGCCATTTTCTCGTAATTGACTGGCCATTTGGCGGAATTACATTGAGGGTTGAACACCCTAGAGGAGTACTACTATTACACCAAGTCTCAGCCCCAAAAGAATTTGCTAGAACCTCCTCTTGTTAGCTAGATTTTGTTGTTAAATAATTTATAAATATGCTACTAAGTCTTCTTTTGGATTTAAATAAACACAAATAACTCATTAAAAAAATATTTTCGGCAAAAGTTTTATTTTCAAATCATTTATTTAATTCTATGTTATAATTTCTATAAAAGAAATACAGAAATTCTCAAAGATTAAACTAAACAAAAAATGGGTATTAGAAAATGCTTAGAATCCTTCTGAGTTGGTAGGTTTTCATTTCTTTGTAGCATAGGTTCTTAAACTGTGGTCCGAGGACCCACAAGGGTCCTCAGCACCTTTCTAGAGGGTTCGTGAAGGTCTCTCGTTTAATGTTAAGATTAATGTTAAGAATACTACATCTGATATAACAGTGCTTGTAAAAGAAATGCTGCACCATCCTTCTCATTAAAAGTTTTAACTATAATGCAGGTAAATGTATCAATTAATCGAAATTAGTATTTTATTTTTAATTAGATGTATACTGTTTTCTTAAAGGAACAAAAAGTGTTGAAAAAGTCTGTATAAGTAGCAGAGGCAGTCTTAGGATTATTGAGGAGCCTTCAAATCACTCAGCTATATGTGGGGAGTCGAGCAGGACTTTCAAAATCTTGGGGGTCTGCGATCTGAGGCTGATACATAAAAGGGGACCACTACGATCGAAAGTTTAAGAATCATTGCTTTAGAGCACTGGCGATAAGTTCAATGACTTTATTTGTACAAAATTATAATTCAAATTACAAAATTTTAATGATTTATTCTTCCAGATCATTTGGCGTTTGAAACAGTTATTCCTATTTACCTCTGTTAATTTAATTAAATTAGAAATTAGCAATCTTCATTCTCGACTAAGAAAGTAATGTGACAGTTAATCAGGTGAAATATTTTAAAAGTATTGACTAACGTCCCAATTGTAAATTGGAGGTGGATATACATTTAAAGTTGTTTAAAAACCTTTAATAATCAACTTGAAGTTAATTTATCAATTAGTTTAAATTAAATAATGAAAAATATTTGTTTTCTAAATCTTTACTAAAAGTCTGTAATGCTCTAATGAGGGAGTAGCAAGCTTTGAAAGACTCGCGTTTTTCACTAAGAGATTAAGTTGATTAAATTTTTAATGTGCTTGCAAAATATTACATATAAAACTAAATATATATATATAGAATGCGGGAATAATGGAACTGATGAATCTCAGGTACATCAATGGGAAATTTCCATTAGCTTTTAGGAACTATTCTGGAGTAATCTGACGATTAATTATCAAAATTATCTTTCGAGAACAATTAAGAGATGGATTTTGTTCTTTTAATAACATTATTTCTCAACACTTCTATAAAGAACGTTTTGAAAATCCTTACTTTTCTTTTTAAAAAAAACGTTTGAAATACAAAAAATAAAAAAAATAATAAATCCACTATCTAAAAAAAATAACTGAATACGACTCAATTTAAGACACAGCCGTTCACTTTCTATTATAAAATAAACTAATCTTCTTTGCAATTCCACGTAATTTAACGTAACTTCTAAAATAAGAAAAGGAAAACGTAAACAAACTTCCATTCGAAATCATGCGTGCGTCTCCGAAAACTTTCATTTAAAAAAGAACGGAGTGAATCGTCAGATTTTCCACTTGGAATGGCGCGAAACTAAAACGGGACCAAGCCTTCGACCGCTTGACCCGGAAATCTATTTTTCTCACTCGCGACAGTCCTTTACAAACGACACGTAATGTTTGAAGTCAACCATTCTGACGAAGATGCGGGCTGCTGAACAACAATAATATCCATCCTAGACTACAAGCTATTACTCATTAATTCATACTGCACACACACACACAGTCTTGGTTATGAAATATAAAGTCTTCGTAAATGCCGTCTGTCATTGTTTTCGTATGTAGGTGTCTTGGATTTGACTTTAATGTGGTGTGGTTAGAATTTCGGGAAACGTCTTAGACATCGAATATAAAATGGTATAACATTGTTGTAAAAGTGCTAAGGAAGACATGTTTGTTAGTCATTTGATTTGTAGATGTGTAATCCCAATTTGAATATGAGGCGAAGTTTTTGAATTTCAAACAGGAACAAAATGCTAGAAATGAATAAATTACGCATACATATATATTTATATTTTTTTATGTATTACTAAACATAAAGAAATTGTTTTTGAAGTACCTATGTGTGAGAAATAAATTCCTGACAATGAACAACTTACTATGGGATATCAAATATAAAAAAGCGATGTGTTGAAACTGGACATAAAAATATCTGTTTAAAACATGGCTTCGGAAGTCCTCACTGCTTAACCATTCATAGGGCCCTTTCTTCCTAGTACTGTTATGTTAAGATATTTTTGAAATTGAAATTAATTTATGAAAAGAAATTTATTTAGCTTATTATCTAAAACAAATTTGATTTTTCAGACCATTTTTTTTTCGCTGTTGTTGTTGGAAAGCTTTTCAAAGGTAGTACATGTTATGTTTTACATTTGTTTGTATATCATATATGAAATATAATTTGTAAATACTAAAATCTACAAAAGGAATTAAAAGATAATATATATTTTGCATTAAAAATTTAAGAATTCATACATATTACTTTCCACGAAATTTCAAAAAACAGGGATCAAAACAAACTGGGACATTGTTAGCTGTACATATGTATCTTGTTCTCTTTTCATATGCTTTATTAGAGTACAAACGTCTACATGTTTTTTCTCAAGTTGGCATATGGTCACCAAATCGTGAAATCCTGACGAGGCAACTCAAATCATAAGTGGGAAAATAGCTTCCCACTGACATTAAAATAAATATATGCACTTCTTATAGCCTTATAAAGGGTTAAACTGGATATTTTTTAAGAGAAACAATATTAGGATATTTAAATTTCGATTACTTAACAAACAATTTTCCATCATATTTTTTTACCCTGCTTAAGGTATCCGACCACGTTCGGAACTGTGATTTTAAAAAAGCGCACAAATGGATAATTATCATGATATTTAGTATCTCTTAGATTAGAATACATGTATAAAATTGTTTTATATAAGGACATTTTGACAAAAAAAATTATTTAAATACAATATTTCGGCAAAAAATTAACTTAGAATAACCTTTTTCAAAATGTTCTCCTTTTGTGAAAAATGCTTCTATTGTAATAATATTTTGCATGTATATAACTCAGACATCTGTACTGAGGCTCAACTAGGATTTTTGATAAGTTCACATTATTTTCAGAGTTACAACCCATTGAAATAATTATCGGCCTTTTTTTCTTAAAATTTCTCCCCTCTGTTGTCGTAAAACATGGATAAACCCACTTCTAAGTTATATATTTCAAAAATTCTAGTTGGGCCTCTGTAGAGAGGTCTGAGCTATATACAGGCAAAATATTATTAGAATAGAATCATTTTTCACAAAAGGAGAACATTTTGAAAAAAGGTTATTCTAAGTTAATTTTTTGCCTATATATTGTATTTAAATAATTTTTTTTGTCAAAATGTCCTTAAAAATAATTTTATACATGTATTTTAATCTAAGTGACACTAAATACCATGAAAATTATCCATTTATACGCTTTTTTTAAAATCAGGGTTCCGAAGGTAGTCGGATACCTTAAGAAATTTCTAATGTATGGAAGGGTTTGATATATTGATCTACTAACCTATCACATATAACCATTATTTCTGAGAAATTATGGACATTACTAAGCTGTGGATTAAATTGCTTCAATTATTCTATGAGGAGACTTTTTAACGCCGATTTATCTGAATATGATAATGGGTAAAAAAAAAGTGAGTCATGCATGCAGTAGAAATTTCATTTCATAGAGAAACAAATATTCTGATCAAATATCTAGTGAATTACAGAGAATTTATAATGCGATACTATCAGAGAGGAAATTCGTTATTACTTTTCAAACTTTACTTAGATACTTTCACAATATTACTGTCTACATTTTTACGTGACGACTATCTTATCAAATAGGTCGATCATTTTCATTATGTCGATGTATTCAATGGTGTGTGTTACAACATCAGAATAAGAAAAGATAAATAAAAAAATTAATTAATCTCTGTGACACCTGTACTTCGATCAGATAATTTTTCTTGTAAATACCATAAGAATCATTCTAATTTGTGAGCTTATAAGAGAAGTCTGATTTATTTTTGTTTAAATATTACGCTAAATTATAATTTAAAAACATACGACATACAATCAGTCTCAAAGATTAATTAATTTTAAAATAGCCTATTCTAGTGAAGAAGCTTGAATAATAAAATATGTATACAAATCCCAAAAGTTATGAAATTGAGAGCATATTGTAATATATTTATACAACGTGAAAATTATAACCACCCAAATATGGGCGAACTTTCTTAAGAGGGCCAAAAAAGTGTTTAATTAGTCACTAAAGTTTATTATAAAACGGAATAAACATTAAAAACCAGTATATTTTGAAAATCATTTGATACTAATGTAATGAGGAAAACTGATTCTACATTTTTTTTTATTTTCAATTTTTTTAAGTAAAGTAATACATATATATAAATAGCATTAAAATAATTTTATATGTTTCATTTATTTTACAGAAGGTTTTATTTTGGCACTTTCAAAAAATGTTAAACCAATTTCAATGTAAATTCTCACTATGTTTTTTATATGAGAAAAAATTTAAGTGCCTATGGAAATCTTTATATATGATAGAAAAAATAGAACATGTCCTTAGATATTTTTTAAAATACTGAAAATACAAATTTCAATAGTAATATTTTGAAGTCAGCGGAGGACCGAAAAGAATATCTAGGTGGAACGCATTTGCCTCCTACTGTCCATGTTTTGCCAATCAATGTCTTAAACCATACATATTCATATTATTCAAATACAATGCTATAAATAAATTTAATATGTATCATAACCTCCTTTACATAATAAAGTAAATAAAACTAAAATAGAATAATATTTCTTAAAATATACGCTTAGATATTATAAAATATAACTTGAGAGAAATACAGCAAAATTTACTCACTCTTTGTTGTTGTGCAAAATATTTTACAGAATTCTGTGTGTGAGAAATATTGTTCTAAAAAGTTGTTTGGTCATCTGCCAAAATTATCTTAAAGGGATAAAAGACATTTAATTCGAAAACTCCCCGATTCAAATCCAAAACTATCTACTTATTAAATATCTCGGAAATATAATGTTGTTTTTCACCAAGTTCGTGGTAACTTCATCTTGACCCCATGCATTAACGATCATGTATGGAATTATCTCTAAAAACCATTGAGCAGGATCGGAAAAAAGTTTGAACCTTTAAGTATTTTCTCCGTTACAATTAAATTATCTTTTTTTTTTTTTTCACTTAAACTGTTTATGAAAATTTTTTATGTGGAATCATATGCATGACTCACTGATACTTATATACTAATGAGTATTATACCGCCGACCAATTTCGTTAAATCAAAATACGTCACCAAATGCTGCGAAATGCTGTCATTAGTGAAAAACCATTCCCCTGCATATTTGAACTTAAAAAAAAATAATGATGACCGAGTTTGGTGACAATTTTTGAACTGGCGATGTCTTTTAATTTAGCAAAATCGGTCGACGGTATAATACGCTAAGTACCGACAATATTATAGTTTATTTCCTTTAATACAGACTTTCATTGATTTGAATAACGTAAAGCTTAAATTAGAACAGATTAATAAGATTTTCTACAGTATTTAATACTTTTAATTTTCCCAAAAACATTAAGAATAATTCATTTAAAAAAAATACAACAGCATGAAATGAGGTTGTAAGGTATTGATTCTTAATTAAAATAAATGTTGTGTATTTATTTTAGCTTTCTTTATTTCAAACATAATGTTACATTTCACTCATAAAAGTTCGGAAATCTTAAAGTTTATATTGTTATTAGATCTAATATTTGAAATTTTTGTAATCTCAATCCCCCCTGGTTTTACATTTAACTAAATAACTATTAACCAAAGAAAATGCTTTACCGAAGCCGCAAAAGACACCGAGTATCGGCTTTTGCAGTCAGCGTAATGAGGATTGATTGATTAACACCGCGCTTCAAATCAACAAGAAAGCTGTTGACGACGTACCTCGTAGCTTTAAACTTCTGTCAATTTCAAATCTACATGAAAGCTATTGACGATGTACCTCATAGCTTTTGAACTTCTACCAATTTCAAATCTACAAGAAAACTATTGACGATGTACCTCGTAGCTTTGAACTTCTGTCAATTTCAAATCAAGATGAAAGCTATTGACGCGGTGTACCTCGTAGCTTTGAACTTCTGTCAATTTCAAATCAACATGAAAGCTATTACCAGTGTACCTCATAGCTTTGAACCTCTGTCAATGACAAAGACGACACCTGAGCAGGCTCCACCACCAATCTTTAATAAGCCCAATAAGGAGCAACTGCCAAACGTAGAATAGAAATGAGTAACAATATCGTGCTACGTATAAGAATCTAATAATTCTTTACTTGCCAACAAGAATTTTTTTCAGCCTACAAAAAATTTATATTTAAAAAAGTGAAACTTCCATCGACACCCTAGAATGATGCCACACCTTAAAGATGTGCAAATTGTATTTAAATGGGCCTCTGTTCCTAAAAGATCCGACGTAAAAAATTATTATAAGGGTTTCCCAAATAAAAAGTGGACATATGCGATTGCGTCAGAATGAGAGCAGCTAAAGCAAAGCCACTAAACAGGGACACGAAGGACGGTAGGAAGCGAACATCTCATACGATGTTTAACACTGAAACCTGTTAGTAGTACAGGAAATTAATCGAAAATAAAGTCATGCGCCATATAAGGATGAGTCCAGATCAAAACAATGCGCAGTAGTACGGTTTCTGGTTGTAGGCGGTGAGTTTAATGCGGGCATCTCTCGATGAATAGTGCCAGTGTATGGTGAGCACTGTTTAGGTCAAACGACTTGGAACAGTTGGTGTAAAAGTTTTTGTGAAGGGTAGCAAACTATATCGGATCTACATGACAATTTCCACTCCCACGTCTCCCGTAAAACCAAGGCAACTTTTAAAAAGTCCGTTGGGAAATGTTAGAACACCCACCGTACTGTCTGAATTTGTCACCCTATGGCTTATGGCCTTTAGGTGGCTTAAGACAGAATTACGTTTCAATTTGGACGAAGAAGTGAAGGAAGCTGGGATGGACTTCCTCAAAAATCAACCACATTCTATCTAGAGTGAAAACATATACCTGCAGCCGAAACGATGGGACCTGTGTTACAACCCCCAGAATGATTTCTAATAAAATCATTCTTTTTATTGAAGTCCATTTTTCGTTTGAGCAACTCCTATACCGAGTACATTACGTTCCTTTGTGTATCTGTGTTTTTCTCGTTAATTTTAACATATACTCAAGTAATATATATTTGTTTAACAAAACTGTTTTACTTATGAGTTTTTTTAAAACAAAAAAATGGTGGATTAAAATAAGGACAAGTATCCTGCATTCGAAGAATACATTCAACTTAAATAAATTCATCTAAAGTTTTAAAACTATTTTAGCGTGATTGATGATAAAGGGAACAAAAAAGAACTTTTACATTTCACTATTCAACCCACCTTAAATTTTCGTGCGCAAAGTTTTGAAAAAAGATATTTATTTCAGAAATCATTTCCTAGAATAATATGCAGCATGAAACCCAAAATATCGTTTTGTTTTGTTTTCATTGTTTGTATCAGCGCTTATCAATACGTTTCAAAATAGTTATAATTATATGTCAGCTTTTAAAGAAATGGCTCAATTATTTATCCAATACTTCAGAACCATAATCACATAAAATCTCACACGGAAGGAAGCTTTTTCAAGCAGAGAGAGAGAGAGAGAGAAACGAAATAGTAAAATACCTGTATTAATATATCAATAACTCGAGAATCCAAACATGCATTATTCAGCAGAAGCGTAAGTTACAAGTCAGAAATGGTAGTATTGTTTCCGAAAACCACGCTGAAGCATGATGCATTTTGATTATGAAACCAACACCACAGGAATCCGAATACATCATCGTTATGTGGCTGGATTGTTCTCCCAATGGAGGATTGTCTTCAATGAAAGTAATTCCTCGGGTGTCCTTAGCTTTACGATGGATGTAATGGATATCGTAATATCAACAATGATTGTTCGTGATATCTCTCTGGGTCTGTGGCCTTTCGTATTAAAGAATTGTTGTTGTAAATTGGGAAATTAAGGAAAATTTATCTAGATGGGTATGTGTCTAAAAATAGCTACTATTTGATCGAAATGTATGTGAGATGAAGCAAAATGGGTGAGAAAAAATGACGATGGAGTTAATGTTTAGTTATGGTGATGATTCGTGTACAGTAGAACGTCGTTTATCCGAACGTTTATTATCCGGAGCGTCAAATATCCAAACCATTTTTTTTGTCAACTACATGTACTGTATATGAATACGTTTTCGAACAGTGCAATGCTCAACAGTTGTTTCGCGTGAGGCCAAAAGTGACGGGAAAACCCAAGGTCGGGGATATTTCAGTTGTTTGATTTGGTAAACATCTGCGCGGAATATTAGGCCAGTTTGTTTCCAAGTGAAGGAGTTTATACGTGCTCTTTTGTTGTGAACTGCTATGGCTTCGAATTCAAAACGGAAGCGCAACGTCTTGAACATAGAGACAAAACTTGAAATATCCAACCGTCTCGCGAAGGAAGGAAGTGGAGCGTCTCTAGTACAGTTTTATGTTGTAGGAAAGTGTCAACAATTTCTGACATAAAAAAAGACGAGAAACCATTTTAAATTTTGCCTCAAAACTTGACTCAGAAGATGGCTCGAAGAAAAGGAAAACCATGAGGGAAGCAAACGATGTTCTTGATCGTGCATTAGAAACAGCTATGGAGTGGTACGAACAACAATCAGAGTGCTGTACTACTCAACTACTGCTGCTCAAGAGAATAAGGGGCCTTGCAGCGAAAAAACGAAGGTGTACAATGGTACAGCGAAAAATAAGTGATTATTTTCCACAATTAATTTAAAATTGCAACATTTTGCACCTATTTTGCTTTTTCTTCAAGCACGTTTCCAGCATGTGATGATTTTCAATATTCGTATAGTGTCCGGTTTTATATACTGCATGGATCGCATTCGGTTTTCGGTTATCAGAATAATCGCGTATCCAAATGGTGCCCGGTCCCAATTGATTCGGATAAACAACGTTCTACTGTATTTTGAAACTCAGTAAAGTCGATTGTGCTTTTTAAATAAATGTGTTGGAGTTGGTTGATATTCATTTGTAAAATTACAAAAATATAAATAAAAGAAGAGTAAACATTAGAAAAAAGATCAAAATAATATTAAAGTTGGAGATATAAACCAACTGAAATCACTTAAAATGATTCGTTAGAAAAATATGATATCGACTGTTGGCGATTTCATGAAAGATACACAATACACACGCACGGAGTAAAATTCTTGTGATAATTAAAAATGGCTATATTATCTTTCCATAAAAAGAAGAAATATAGAAACTTTTCTTCTTGATTAACTTATAGCCACATTTAATATTTAAAAGCATAATCAAACGACAAGATTATTTACTATACTTTAGAAGCAACTTATGAAGTCACCATCACATACTTTTTTTTGGAAACTGAAATACGCGTGCAAAAATCTAGATTTGTTAATTTTCTTTTAGACCGGCAATTGTTGCATTTCTTAGTGACTCTTTTAAATTTGGTAACTTTTTTATGTTGATTTTTGAAGGACATATTTGGCAGGTCGATTATTTTGTAAAAGCTTTGCAAAACTATTTCCACTATTTGACGGGGATTTTATCATTAATTATATGATAATCTGTGTATCATATGTAAAGTAATAGCGTAAAATATTCGACAAATTTTAATTCTGTCGACATACTTCGAAGGCATAGTATTGCCGACTGAAAAACATACTGCATTCTGAAACGCGGCTACTAGGTTTGAATACATCAATGGCGAATCATTTCTAAAATTTGCGAGCTCAGATATTTCGATTTTCAATCGAGCAGAAAAGTTCAACTTATGCCCAGATATAAGTATACATATACATTTCTTTTACTTATCGTATGAGTAGTCAAATCTGGAAACAATTTTTAAATACGTGTTGAACTTTTTTTATCAATGCTTAGATCCTCAATTTATGAATTCACAAAGACAAATTGGGAATACTAAAATGTTATCATAATGCTTTAAAATGCTTGTGTATGAGGTTTATGAACATATTTAATTAGTGAATGCTTTATTTATTTTTTTCAATAAATATAAGCCAACACAATTCTTTTTGTACTGAAAGTAGTTAAATACTTCAATATTTCTTAAGAAAGATAAAGTTAAAATTAAATTGTTGTGAAAATGTTTATTTCCATCTCTTGTCATGTAAATGTTATACAGAAAACAAACTTTTTTCAAATGGGTTAAAATTTACTAAGTTTACATAAAATCAATCATAAAAAAAGTTATGAGCCTTTAATTTTATTTGAATGATTTTCTTCCCCAACTTATAATCATTATTAACAAATAAACGGGAGCTGTATAACAATATTAATACATTAATAATTAATTAATTTAGTAATTAATTTCTAAAAAGGTAATTTTTTTCGTTGAAGAATCGTACTTTTTTTTTTCGAATTATACAGGAAATACCCTAAATATAGCGTTTGTTTGAGATTTAATTCAAGCTTATTTATAAAATATTCATAAAATATCCAGAAAACCTCCAGAAAACAATCGTCGATAGGTGTGGCGCTAGTGAGTTTCACTTCATGATTTCTGCCTCAAACAGAGCTGTGTTGAGAATAGATTAATGTTTAAAGATTTATATATTTTGTTTTGTTTTTATTCCATGATGCAGGAGATATTTTCATTTACGTACATGTAATGGTTTGTAATTTGATTCAGAGGAGATACTTGTGTTGTGAAAATAAATGGCATTGCGCGGTTTGTTTGTTTGTTTTAATAGAAAGCCAACACAAAATGTTTCGTTTGGCTTAGAAAATTATATTTATTTGAATCTTGTTTCGAGAAGTTGGACTGAAGTTGTGTTCATATATTCACAAATTAATGATGCTTTTACCAACTGCTTTTAATGGAAAAAATTTTATAGAATTATTTTAAGTCTCAGGTCTCAACAACAGTGCTCTTCTATAGCAAATATTTTTAATACAATGGATGAAACCAATGCAGATAACTTCCGTTGTGAAGCCCCAATGCATTTATGGTTTTTAAGAATTCTAGATGTCTAAATAAGTAAAACTGGTCCAGTCTAGATAAAAATTTTACCAGCATACATTGGGCTGTTATAGTAATTATATGTTAGTGCTTTATAGGTTTATAGGATCGAAAAATTTTAATTTGTGAAATTGCTTTAAATCCCAATCTGGTGCCTGATGAGAAACTGACGATTTGTTCCAGGGAATTTTAAAAAACTGTTAGGAGCCATATACTTGATTATTTCGTGTAAACTTCTAATCCACAAAGCGTTTGACATACTTTCATGTAAGTTATAATCTTTATGAAACTTCTCCATATGTAGTTTTTCTTTTTCTATTATTTCTTTATTTAATGTAACATAAGGGAATAGGGGCTTAATTCATGCGACGTCATAGTCACATGATAATGATAGCCACGTGTTTCTAGCCAATCAGTTGAAAAACTCATGTGACGTCAAAGTCACACGATAAAAGCAGTCATGTGTTTCCAGTTAATCAGTTAATGCGTTTCGTTGTTGCCAACTTGTGCTCTTTGCATAAGTTTTCTTTTTAAAAGTACATTAATAATAACGCTCAAAAATGAACAAAAAACAAAACATTGTTTTCACTTTTAAAATGTTTTTGAAGAAATTTCTTATAACATTTGAACATCTTATGAAATTTGAAATTTCATCTCAGTTTCACAAAATGAACAAATACCATTAATGTAATGTCTGTTTTGAATTCAATGGAGAACACGAGTTTGTCTTTCTCACGTAATCGTCATGAATTGAGCCCATTTTTGAACCAAAGTTATTCATTCAATAACACAACAATTGATTTGTACAATTTTTACATTTCAAACACAACGCGATTAGGGGATTAATAGTTTATAATTGAGAATTAGTGTGTTTCTTAAGGCGGGTCGTTTTTTCGATGTCGAGGATTTATATTAATAACTATAAAAGATAACTTTTTAAAACTTTAAATTGAAGGGTTTCTGAACTTACAGAACCTAAATATCTATTTGATACTTTATATAATTCTTTTTTTTTCATAAATGTGCACGATAACTCGGATTATTAAAATTCCTATTTTCTCTCTCTCTCTCTCTGTTCTGAGTATTTATAAAGTGAAATAATTCTCTACCATTCACAGTAAAATGTCTGAAGAAAAACCATTTACCTTTAAGTGTTTGAAGCATTCTTTAAAAGGTGGGAATTCATTTTTAAATGCTCATAACTCTAAAACCTTCGAACATAATTTTTATAGAATTTTAAATTTAGGCTAGCTTTATAACAAGAAACAAGTTTCAGAAAAAAAACATACATAAGGAGAAAATCATTTTTAGAAGTTGATTAACCATTTTAATGAAATTTGTAAATTAATTCGTTAATATAATTAGCTTTCTTTGAATTGTTAATCATGCTAATTTTGTCTAAGGTTTGAGAGCTGTGAAAGTATTCAAGGATATCCTTTTCGGGACCACATTGTTCCTCATAACAATCTGGAATATCATTTCTCACAGTAACTGTCTTCTGCCTTATTTATTACTTATCTCATATTTTACTTCAAAAATCACTAACTTGATAAATTTTTAGATATTTGAGTGGAAAATTAGGCACATATCACATCGTCGACCTGTTTTTTGGAACCAAAAGATATCACCAAATCTGCGATATACAGCCCTTAATAGTAAATCATTCCTAAGCATGCTCCAAGATAATAATAACGATGATAGTAAATCTTTTGAATTGGCGGCGTTTTTTATTTGGCGAAATTGGTCAACGATATAATACTTAAGTACCGAAACTTCATGTTCACTTGTACTTTAGAAACTCAAATTTCAGAGGCATGTGAAAATGACACCACTACCTAAAAAAATCACTTTTTGGGAGCGCGAGGAGGCAAAAATAACCCAATAAACGTTGTAAATCATCTAAAACGCACACACATTATGAACTCGTAGCCTAGAAATAATTTGTGCAGCATGTGAAAGTGTTCACATATGATTCGTGTGTTTTATATGTGACACATTGATATCATAACTACTCATGAGGTTTGAGACCTCAAGGTTCAAATGGTTAGGATAAAAGCTATTAATCATTTTCTAAGTTTACTGTATCGCAGACAGGTTCAGAACGATAATCAAGACCACTAAATTCCGTTAGAAATTCAAGCCTTTTAAAAGTCATGTTTCTAATTTATAAAAAAAATGTATATGCGTTAATAATTAGTTTGTATTGCATATGCATGGAATATGATGAGATATAATATGAAAATAAGTTAGAAATATTGCAAAATCTTTCTTTACAATAAATAATCAATCTACTCTGGACTGTAAGAAACGAGAATAATGATTCATAACTTAAAAATGAAAGCTTTCGAAGAATAGTGCCAAATAATCGTTGATGGATTATTTTAAATTCCAAAACTTCTCCACACAAAGGAGAATATCTTCAAACCAAAAAGAAATACCTCAAAATTAGAGTGCGTGCGAACATATGTGTATAATTTTAAGTTACAATTGTATCAATCGTTTTTAATGTAAATTTAAGATATTTTAAGTATTCTAAAAAGCAATCTTTTTCGTTTCATATGTAATATAAAAAAAATTAATGTAAATTATAAAAAAATTTATTTATTTTTTTATATTTTTTATTAATTTTTTTCCCTTTATTTGACCAGCTTTCATAAAAATTTCAGCCTGAATGTATTCAAATGTTAAGTCAAACTTTACTGCACTTATCCTCTTGTAAAGTTAAATGTATCACATTTATCATAACCGTGAGATACCAGTTCAAATATATCGTCCTAGTTACCTAGTCATGATTCACAACTAAGAAAACCGTCACCAGCAATTAACAATTTAAACGTGATTTTAATTCAAAAAAGTTTATCACACTACTAATACATTATTCGAAGTGACCATGCATGTCTTTTTTAATTGCAATATATTACATTTCTACATTTAAATTTCCTTTAACTGTTAAAAAGAGACAGTCTAATCGATCGACTTTACATTATATGTACATTTTAATTCTGTAAAACTTTTACAACTTTAATGTTTGCCTGAGCATTCATTCAGGTGGAAAAAGAAGCGACACCGCCGATAACAGCGGTTGACTGCATTCGAAACGACATTTCCTACTTTTTTTTTTCCCTCTGATTCACGTGTTTCACTTTCAGTGGTCCGTTAAGGGGCAAGGTCGACACAAGCGCTCGCTCTATTGTCCGATCGGAAGAAGAGAGTGAAAAAAAAAGTAGATCATCCGGAGAATGTCGAAACATCTGTGGAAGGAAAACGAAAATTGGGGAGAAGAAAAATATGAAATGTAAAAAATGACTGTGTAGAGTATGTCTCGCTCTTTTCGGGTAGAAACTTTGTAGTAAAAAGTATTCGAATATTGAGGTTTAATACAGAAAATAGTCTCGAGATAGATAATGAAAGAATAGCGCGACGTTTTATTCTTATTTTTTTTTACATATAAGGCACTAGCCATTACCCACTTGTTTTGCTAGACATTTCATGATAGTGTACGACTATATATGAATATTTTTTTTTAAATTATTGATATCTAAGTCTTGACATTAAGCTTTCGATTGTATTCAAAAACATTTTTATAGCCTCACCTCTCTTGATTTAAAAAGAACAGGACTTGAATTTCTAAAACGGAATATATTCATTTTTTTCGAAACCGTAACCCCACCACCACCACCTCCACACACACTCACCTTCCACAAAACCCGTTCATAGAGGACCTCTACTCCGAAAAAGAAGCGTGCTTGCCAAATTACAAATATTTAGGCCTAATAGTTGAAAAACTATAATACACCTGAACTCCTTTCTTCCCGTGGGAGTCGATTTTCTCTAAACCTGTTCATAACATATCTTTACTCAACAAAAGAAACATGTTTGACAAATTTCAAGTCTATGTGTCTAATAGTTGAAAACGGGAGATTTTTGCCTATAAGGTCCCCTTAACCACTAATCCTTCGCTTGGGAAGCAATTTCAGCAAAACCAACATTCATAGAGGATCTCTAAAGGAACATACTTGCCAAATTTCAAGTCTGAATGTCTAATAGCTCAAAAACGAGAATTTTTATCTGTATAAGGCCCGCCCCCCCACTTGGAAGTCGATTTCCTCAAAACCCATCTTAGTCGCTGCTGAATCAAAAGATGTCACCAAATGCAGTAATCGTTTTCTAAACATGAGTAGGAACGGTTTTCCAATATTGGCTGCATATCCTGGCCTTTGGTTATTTAGCACTAAAACACACAAACTCTACCTTAAGCAAAGAGGCTTAGGAAAAAATTATTAAAAAGAAGTTTGAAAAATTTTTGGTGGATATATGTTTGTCGCTCTTTTAAAGAATCAACGAAGCTCCCTGCGGAGTTTTGAATCAATACGATCAAAGGTGTGGATTTGTATACGTCACAAATCAGTATACAAACATTTAAATTTATATGTAAAATTATTTTATAATAAAGAATTTTTATAAATTATCCACCTGAAGAACAGAAGCAAATTTATCAAGATAATCAGGCAATTAATATTATTTAACAACCCTACATATTTTAGCAAATGTACAATGTGTTTACAATTAAAGCTAATTTATAAAAGCTGAAAGATGATTCAACTTATTTGTTGAATGCCAAACAAGAAAAAACTGAAAAAACATTCACACATCTAGATGCAGAAGTTAAATTAAAAGAAAATTAATATGGTGTGTAACTCAGGTGGAAGACAACAAAAAAATTTGCATGCATCAAATTAAAAAGGAATAAAACACTCAGTTTATCCATACTAACTTTAGTAAAACACGAGTTCAATTAATAATAATTTATTTTATTTTATTTTCCAATCAGAATGCAATAATTTTTGTTCCAGTTGTGAGTTTTTTCTTATGAAGAACTAAAAAAAATAATAGAAAAACATCTCATGTAAGTAGTTGTATTAGTTGTGGACGAATTTCAAAATTTAAAAATAATATATGGCGATTATCTATGTTTGGGATTTCTACAAGTCAATTAAAAAGATGACTTCATACGAATTTGTAATAAATTTGACGAAAATCGAAAGGTGTTTTAAAAAACATTGTAATCAAATTCAAATATAAAACTCTCATTAGCTTCACTGATCCGTAGTTTTAAAAACATAAATTTTTTTTCTGAAACTGTGCATTCAAAAAAAATGTAAGCGATTTTG
Organism: Trichonephila inaurata madagascariensis; assembly: GCA_019973955.1. Lineage (NCBI taxonomy): Eukaryota > Metazoa > Arthropoda > Arachnida > Araneae > Nephilidae > Trichonephila > Trichonephila inaurata. The sequence goes on from BMAV01027698.1 coordinate 356,407, forward strand.
CTTTTCCTTGTTCCTTTCTTTGCAATTCTTTTCAGATTTCATTTATTGATTCGCTTCGTCTCTTTCGCTCACATTGAATGTGAAAACAATTCATGGATTTTGTTATTTCATATGGTTTATATTTAGATATTAAAAATTTAAATATAAAACATATAGAGCAGGGATGGCGAACCTTTCTGGATCAACGTGCCATTTTTTCTTTAAGATATGTTTAATGAGGCATAGACGTGCCGTCAAATAATTTTGACTTAATTTTGATTTTAATGTAATTTTGAAAATAATGAAACTAAATAGCGACATCACAAAATTCTTTATTTGCTACGAAAATATACATTTTGCACTGTACAGTATAGTAAATGTTTCAGTTATACGTGTAATTAAATTTAAGTAACATTAGTGTGACTTCTGTTGTTGCAGATTATATACATAGATGACAAATAACTTATATTAACATTGTAAAATGTTACTTTTAGCAGAATGCATGTTGAATTGAAGTCATCTGCCAATCGGTTTCTAGTGAGTCTTTAATGTTATTCATCTCTGAAAATAATCACTCACAAGCATAGGTTGGTGAAAATACCGTTAAAATAGCACAAGCTGGCTTCTTAAAACAGTTAAATGTGTCTGGAATCGAATTCTATGTTTTCAAAATTTCATTAATAGCATTTTTACTTATATTGCTTGTTAATCTTTCTGTTTCAATAAATTCCAATTTTTCCCTTGTTGCAATAAATTTTTGAATCCATACTGAACTAGACTAGAAATCAATAAGTTGCATTTCAAATTTTTCAATTTCCAACGAATCAAATTGGAGCAAGTTCAGTTTATCAAATTATGTCACATCTGGGTACATAATAAACTTGAGCGTTTCTTACAATTCTTATGAGCTGAGAAAATCTCACTGAAAACTCCTTGATTGAAGAATCAATTATGGAAATTGATTCTTCAATAACTATATCTTTGTCTGGTTTCTCATCTACATTTTTATCTTTGAAATTGTTTTTCAAGTTTCGGGTTACTTGCAATTATATAGTTTCTGAACTAAAATGCAAACCGTTTTGATCGGTGGCGTGCCCAAAATATTGTGCCGCGTGTGCCAATGGTTCGCCATCCCTGATATAGAGTTATTTTCGTACAGTTAAATAGTTTCTATTGTGGGAAAATAGAAGTTCATTCAGCAATAAAAAATGAGCGTTATTTTTTATTACAACGGTTTAAATAAGTAGTGTATCATTTCCTTACTAGGTCACGGTAACCGAATCGTAGCTGGCAATATTTCTTTTGAGTCATCAACCCTGGTCCGGGTGTCACTAAAGAGCTACCCTGAGGAAGGTTTGATGCACGTTAAACATATTGAGGCTCAAATCCTCATGCTGTAGAATTTTGTTGAGTGAGGATAGCTCAGGTTGACCGCATCACTAGACAGTGGTTTAAAATTACTAGGATCGTTGCCAATACCTCGCTTATAGCTTCTAAATGCAATCCACCATTTCCATAAAGTTGTTACATTATGATATGAAGAAATTATTTTTTTGGAAACGCGCGCGAATTTGGTATCAGTGGGCTACGGATTTTTCCACCAAATAGTTATATAATTTCGTCAAATTGGAGCGATACATTACAATGCAATAACATATTGACCACCAAAGGTCCATTTGGCGCGTTTCTAAAGTCACGTACCGACAGCAGATTAGTATTATTATTTGATATCTATTTTAATCTAAATTTGTTACATAATATTAAAAAGTAAAATTCACAAAAGTTAAGTTACTAACTCTGAAATTAATATTAAAAAATTTAAAAATCACTTAAAAATAGTGAGGGCTAAGGTAGAATCTAGATCTTTTTAAGAGTTATTATTCTATTAATTACAAATATTATAATAATAAATTCTGAATGAAAATTGTTTCTCTTATTTTCGATTAAGCTATATTTAATAATATATATCCATCTTTTAATTTAATGTTCTTTGATTTCAATTTTGTGTAATCTTAATTTTGGTAAGGAATTTAAAATTTATATTCGTTGTTACCGTTATAAAATATTATTGTTTAAAAATTCTAAAATTAATTATTTAAATTCATTAAATGGTTTAGAAATACATTCATAATATCAACTTCTTATTCATAACCATACATTTAATTAATATCCTGTCTTTTTTCCATTACTGTTTCAAAATTAAATTATTTCCAAATTTTTGTTGATCTTTTTCCTATTTAAATTTAATTATACATTTTCGAACTATTTCACTTTACTTTTCAAGCTCAAATATTTTTTACTTTTGAAATTAATTTACATTTCATGTAAAACTTAAAAACCTGATAATCAATTTTAATTGTTCTTCACAATTCAGTGGTTTCATTTTAAATAACTCAGAAGTATGTCTGCAATTTAATAGTCATTCTATAATTAATTACTTTCGATTACTAGCAGGATAATTATCCTACAGAATTCATCATGAGTTTAATTTGGTAATAGTGTACTAACAAATAAGGTATCACACATAAGTTCTGAATATTTCTTTTTTGAAAAATTATTTACTCTGTTCTTACTTGCTAATGATAATACAAGGGAAAAGCTTACAGAACACATTTAAACAGAACCTGTATCATCTCATTGTTCTATTATTTTCATATTTTTGTTGAAGCGTCTAAATGTTATTGTTCATTAAAAATAGATTAATCAAAAAATATTACGATTATATAACTTGAAATTCAACTTCATTTGCTTTAAAAGTTGAATTGTTTTGTACTATAAATCCTTACTAATCCCATTTAGTAAAAAAGTTTACTTATTTTTAAAAATTTTAAGCGATCACTAACTATTACATTGTAATACGTTTTTCTTTTTATTTCAAGCTATTGCTATTCTGCAAATTTGAGAAAATTTGAAAAAGTTTTGGAAAACTTTGAGAATTTTAGATCATACAGAATTGAATAAAATGAGAACATTTATAACTTCTTAGGTAACATTTTGATATCCGATTGTCATTAAAAGAATATTTTTAAAAGAAAGATGTTAAATTTACGAAACATTAAATAGAAAGCAATTCGATTCGATCAAGTGTGCGAAATTGAGCAAACCTTTTTCTGAGATAAATCAATTTAATAGTTTGATTAATTGATTATTTAGTCATGTTCCCCATTTAGAAGCTAAATGAAAAACAAAGATTAATCTCATAATTTTGAACCACTAGCAAGTGACGAGGTAGACACATAAACTAACACCCCTTCTTCAAACTTTCCCACTCTGCCAAATTGAAAACATTCTTTTTTTATTGAGAACATTTATAACCCCATGCACCACAAAGTATCACACGGGGGAATTGAAAACATTGAGCTTCGATTATTTAGCAAGTATCAATCATATTATACGATGAGTGAATGAGTGAATATTAACGTCGCACTGTTCAGCTACATGAGGGCTTTTGGTGACGGACCACGTAATTTTGAACCATAGTCAAGTGACGTGGACGACACCAGAGCTGGCACCCCCTCTCCTAATTACCACACCAACGGGAGGACGTTTGAACTCTCGACAGATTTAACGTACATCGCTACCCTACACGGCGGGTCTTTAGAGGTACTGAGCTCGAACTCATGAGACAAGGTCAGCCACGATCCGATACCTTGACCACTCGGCTACCATGGCCCCTATTATTCAATATGACTTCAGTAAGACATCAGAACTGGAACCTTCTACTCGATGGCTACATTAGTGGTCACGAAATCACAAACCCCTTGGCTACTGATGTCACATGCAATGATTTGAAAGAGATAATCTAATAGTAGTATACATACCAATAATTTAAGAACAGATAACAAATGTATGTCTGTTTTTATACTTCTTTAACTTAAAAAATCAATATAATGAATAAAAAGGGTTTTTTTAAAAAAAGAGAACATTTCCTTTTTAATTTTCGGTATCAAAGTATACTATTGGTAAATACGGTACTTACGTACTATCGCAACAATGCCAACGTTCAAGATAACTCGCCAAGTTGGCAACCCCGATTTCGCATGTGTCGAACGTGTTGAATATGCAACCATGTGGTTCGTTCATACAATGTCACCAATACAGTTGCGTTAATACGTAAATACCATAAATATTTATTTTCGATTGCTAAAATTATTAATATAGTTAGAAACATTACTTTTTAAAAGGAATCCTCAAGACGAGTGTTAGTTTTAAGAGAACATAAATGTATTTTTCATAGAACAAACTGTTATGTTAAAAAAGCTATTAATGTGATTTCAAATGTATGAAAACTTTTCAATTACATCATATATGGCAAATAAAAGCCTTAAAATTACTTTAAATTATACTTTACGCCTTGTAATTTTTTTCACAAATACACCATATGATATTGAAAAGATTTCTCAGAAGATAACTAGAGAGAATAGTGATATTTTTTAGAAATCTAGTTATATATTTATCACCTAACACCAATATTTAAGAAACATTAATTGGTACTTACTTATTACACCATTTAATTATATTCACTCAAATGATCATGAAGATCTCCAAATGAATGATAATATCTCGAAAATATATAAAAATTAAATACATAAGTTCAACCAATGTCGATTATGCATTAGAATTTTTTTCTCCAACTGAAAAAACATATTTAGAATTACAAAAGATGCCAACTTAAGCAACAAACATTTAACAACAAACGATTATATATCAGCAAATAAATGAAGTAATCAGACAAAATAAATCTACATTAATTATTGAATTAAATCAGACGATAATAATATGGAAGAAAATTTTCACCATAAAAACCATCTATAACTACTGTATAATTTAAACAGTCAATTATAAAAATTAATTCATAGTAAAGAAAAGTTATTTAAACAAAACTAATTTTATTATATGAAATGATTATATATGCTCGCATAAATTCATTTTCTTATTACTAAATTTGTTTGCTGCTATATAATCGTCTGTTATTAAAGTTTAACAGTACTTAAGTTGGCGTCTTTTATAATAATTCTAAAAATGCTTTTATTTAGTCATAGAAAAGAATTATAAAGCGTAATCGATACTGTTTGAATATAATATTATTTAATATTAGTATATTTCCGAGAGATTATTTATTAGGAGATCTTTTTATTTATTTGAATGATTATATAGAATAAGAGCCGTCTGTATAGAGAATACATTTGGCTTTGGTATGTTGAATGACAGCATTTGGCGTCGTCTTTGGATTCGGTGATTTTTACTGATTTTGCGAGATTTGTCTACAATATAATATGTAAGTACCCAATTATCAATAAAATTATTTATTTCATTTATGTAGCTATGAGTGATAGATTTCACTACATTTGTTTCATCCAGAATATAATTTATTATTTTCCAACTGAAAAAACTAAAAATAAATATTCCTGAATTACGAATCATTCGCTAACTTAAGATAGTTCTTACTTATTAATAAAGTACATTTACAAAAAAAAAATAATAAATGCAATGAATAAGTTTACAATCCGAAATTATTTATACAGAGAATTATGAAAATTAGAAAACTTTTTGAAGTTATACTTCTTTTGGGGCGTTAAAGAAATAGGATGAGGGTAAATTTTTACGATGCGTGCGCACACCGTCACGGATATGACGCAAATCCGTCACGGATACGAAAACGCTTTGTCTAGAAATATACAGAACGGGACACATCATTCCCGCCTTCGAAATGCTCAAAAAAACATATCTCTTCACTTCCCTGAAAAAGAAGACACGTGGTTTTGAACCGGGGACCTCTCGATCTGCAGTCGAATGCTCTACCACTGAGCTATATTACGGCGTCTGCGAACATTTGCTTTGCGCTGATTTGTGACGTCACTATTAGTAGGGAAAGATCGTCCTTCGCCTACGGAACTTTTCTGATGCATTTGTTTGAACAATTTTTGTTATTAAACCAAACATACTTACAGGAAATTAAAAAAAAAATTAATAAATTAATCTTTAAATTGTGTTTCATGTACATAAAATGTAAGCCAATTTAAATAGCAATTGCAAGTGTATGATTATAGATGTACACTCAGGAACATTGAAAATAGCGACCCAAGAAGAAAGCATCGGATTGAAATGAAATTTAATACACATAATGACACAGATGAGAGATTCACTTGATCTCAAAAACAAGACAAGTAAACGAATACAGGGTGTGCAACGACACAAATACTGGGCAACTTCAATAGCGCGTTGGACCACCTCCAGTTGCAATACATGCCGCCACACGGTCCGGCATTGAGTTGATTAGACACCTTATGTTGTCCTGAGGCAGATGGGCCCACAAATCTTGAACAACCAACTCTAAATCATGTACAGAGTGACATGATGGCATCAGCCGTTTTAGCTGATCCCACACGTGCTCTACAGGGGACAAATCGGGGGAGCGGGCCGGCCATGGAAGAGTCTGAAAATGACGTAGGAAGTCTTGAGCAACTCTTGCTGTATGCGGATGTGTTGGAAAATTGCCCCTGGGAGACCATTTAGAAAAGGTCCTACATAAGGTCGAAGAATATCATCAACGTAACGTTGGCTCGTTAAGGCTCCACGCATCACAATTAAAGTGGACCGGCTATCATAGGCTATGGCCCCCAGACCATTACACCAGCTGTGCGGGCAGTGTGACGTAGAAGAGTGTGGGGGGAACTGTACCGCTCACCAAGGTGCCTCCACACCCGTACACGGTTATCATCTGTCCCCAAAACAAACCGGGATTCATCACTAAACACAACCTTTTGCCAATCTGTGACATTCCACATTGATCTGGCTTGGCACCACTGTAGACGCAGTTGCCGATGTTCCGGTGTTAAAGGGAGTGCACGGAAAGGGTGCTTGGATTTAAGATTTGCTTCTGCAAGGTGTCTGGAAATTGCTTGTGGAACAATTGCTACGCCTACGTCTGATCGTATCATTGAACGAGTCAATGTGGGGTCCACAAGTGCTTGCCGCACGATCCTTCGATCCTCTCTCCTCGTGGTTTTCCTGGTCGCTCCAGACCCGGTTTTCCGCGCGTGGGTAACTTCTCGTGTCCACTGCTCCCAACAATTTCTAACGGCACACTCCGAACGATCCACCTGGCCAGCAACACGGCACGTCGACCAGCCTGCAGTTTTCATCCCGATGATCAGGCCTCTCTCAAACTCGCTTAACTGTGAGAAATGTCTTCTAGCACGTTTACCT